>PVHX01021681.1:0-29252 GCA_004024805.1 Geosciurus inauris
TAATAACTTGCAAAGGTGTTTTCCACAATAGCTCCACCAATCTGCATTCTTACCAACATTGCATGAGAGTTCCAGGTACTCTGCATCTTTCCTAGGACTTAGTATTGTCAAATGTGTTGTTTTGTTTTTCCTTTTTAAATTTAAATTATTTCAGTAGTTGTGTAGTGAAACACACAGTTGTGTTTTTTAACTTGTATTTTCCCTAATATCTTTCTCTAATGTCTTTTAAAAATATGTTGTCCAATTTTTATTGAGTAGTTTGTTTTCTTATTATTGAATTTGGAGAGTTTCATACATTCTGGATCCAAATCCTTTGTGTTTTATAAATATTTTCTCCTATTCTGTGGCTTGTCTTTTTATCCTGTTAACAGCGTCTGTGGAAAACAAAAGTTTTCAATTTTTTTAAAGTCCAGTTTATCAATGTTTTTGTTTATAGATGATGCTTTTGATGGCATATCTAAGGAATCTTTGCTTAGCATAAGGTCACAAAGATTCTTCTCCTATGTTTTCTCTAGAAGTATTTTAGAGAAATATATTTTAGTGTATGGTCCATTCTGAGTTTCATGCTTTTTTATTGGTAATCTTTTAAGGACAGTGAAGCAGCAGTAAAAAGAGAAATTTAATTTAATTTCTTCAAGGAATTGGTCTTATGACAGCCCATTTCCTCACAGGAGGTCACATGATGTAGTATAGTATTAAATCATGGGCTCTGACATCAAATTTAAGATTTGATGTTTCATATCTGTTTTCCATATCCTAAGTTTTAATATAGGATGATGAATAAAATTTCTGATCTTCAGTTAATTGAATCCTTATCAGAAGAGTTAAGATTAGGACCAGTATTATAGCATTGGTTTCTATAACACAGGCATAATGATTCAGACTGATCCTGGGTGAGTATACAAGAACTTTCAACTGGGACACCACCCAAGAATGGCCACCAGAGTGGTTTAGCACTCATTGTTAGAATACCCAGTGGGGCCATAAGATCAAGCTCATTATATCCCAGTTCTGCATGTGGCAGAGTTTACAGCATGGTGGTATGGGCTTTGATTGCCTTTGCTGGATCAGAGTTCGTATGGACCATTTCCTTCCTTGGGTTCTTCTTGTTGCTCATATACTCTCATGTATTTTGAAGTACCATTGCTTTAACTGCCCTCACCCTTCCAAAGCTCTTCAACTTTCAGTCTTTTGTTTTCAAGGAACACCTCTCTGCTTTTGTGTGGACTCTTTATTTCAACAAAGGCAGCCAAACCATAGCCAAGAAGAAAAGACTCAAAAATTCACAACCATATATGATCAAATATTTATCTTGTGTGTCTCCGGCCTCAAGGCAAGTCTACCCTAAAATCATCTGGGGAACAGATATCCATCAGTTCATGCAAGAATGAGGACTGTAGTACACTGGTTTGGGACTTGAACTTGAGTTCAAATCACAATTCCAGCATTAAATTGTGGTTATTGTGCTACCCTGGGCTTAACAACTTAATCTCAATTTCCCAATCTTGGGATAAAGAATATTAAAACCTTTACTTGGTTTTGTGATTATTAGATGTTATAATAACTGTATATGAAATATTTGGAACAATTCTCATGATTGTGATGATAAAGTTTGCTTAGGCTTCCTCAACCCTCATTTCCAGGATTCACAATTCTCATTCAGAGGAGTTTCCTTCTCCTATCTAATCAAAATGCCCCCTGCTGCTGGCCCATCTGATTTCTGATGATCACATACCATCAATGGCCCTCAGACTATCAGATAGGAATTGAGAACATCCTAATGGCTTTTGAATTCTTTGAAAAGTACATGTGTGTGTATAGTGCAATCCACTTGTGAAGAACTTGTAGCAGATCAATTACTGTAAATGCCCTAAACAGTTTGAATTGATTGCCATGTGTGATCTGAAGTTCTGATTAATAGAGGCTTTGTTTAAGAGAAGGCTTTTCAGAAAGAGAAGGAAAAAAATCACCATCTACTCTCGACAATATACTCAGTTATGAAGCTGGAAAAGAGTCTCTAGCATTGCCCTGTATATCCAGCTACCTGCTACTTGTCAAGCAAGTTTTACCTGGGCAGATACATCAGATTGTTGGGATTTTGAAGAGAATCAGCTGCGATGACCTTGTTCCAGCATAAATTTTTCCCAGGTTGCTATCTTGTCTTCCTGGGTGAGGAGCTAACCTGCATATCTTAATCCTGTGCTACCCCAGTGACTCCCCACAGCTCTTTGGGGCTTAGTTTTGAATTCCCTTGACTTTGAGGCTGCAAACATCAATCCTTCCATGTGGCTTTACCTTCATTCCTGGAGCATTCGTGTGCATATCTAACCCCTACGTGCACATGAGTATTCATTTGCCTGGAAGTCTTAAAAATGCTAATGTGAAGTTGGGTTATATTTCTACAGGCCAAACTCTGACCTCAAATATTAATCATGGCTGGGTAGCTGAGGGGAGCCTTGGCCATTGTAGAGAGAAGGCGGAAGCTCCCCCTGAAGCACAGCAAGGCAAACTAATCAAAATCAAGCCCCCATTTAAAAACATTTCACTCAACAGCAGGCTATTCATTTTTCTCAGGTGTACATCTTGTTTTTGATCAGACAGAAGCAGTGATCTGATCAACTTTTCGATTGAAAAAGAAACAAAACAAGACATGACCAATTCACATCATGTTTCTTGAGTTGTTTTGGATAGAAATTTGCTTCTCTGAATTCCATTCCTGTTGATTCAATATGATCTCAAAGATGCTTTTCTGTCTTCCTCTTCTCCACCTCTACCTCACTGCTCCCAGCAACTGCCCTCCTCATCCCTGGAATACTTTCTTATACTCTGGAGAGTTATTTATACATTGGATCTTAAGTTCAATGCTCCAGAGAGTTGTATCTTATTAACTCTGCATTGTTCCTGGCCAGAGATCTCAGAGTCTCTCGGGAGTGCCCCTGCTCTGGCAGAAAAGGGTTCATTGGACTCTGAACCAGGTTGGATTCAGCCAGTCCCTGATCTGGAAGCAACACATTGTGGCCACTCTGCCCAGCGGCCAATGTAGAAATGGTTTCCCATCTCTGGGACAATCTGGCTCTTGTCTTTTCATTAAGCACTTCATTATGTCAAATCCTGTTCTAAGAACTTTGGAGAATGTTTTGATCTCAGTTGGTCCTAACAGCCATCATGTGACTAAATTGTATTGCCATCTCCATTTCAGGCATACAGATTGACCTAGCTAGTAAGCAATAGAATCAGAATTTGAATCCAGGTCTTAGGACTCCTAAACGTTTAACTCCATATCTCATTGCCTTTAAATTAACAGGCAATTTCCTTCCAGCAAAATAGGACTTACACTTGGGTGAGTTTCTCTTTACTGGGGGCTGAGATGAACTTCCAGGCCAATGGGTGCAAAACTTTAAAAGAACAAATGGAAACACTGAATCTGGGGGCTGTGTGACTGAGGCGACATTACACAGCTATTGAGTGGGCACTGCTTGGACTTAAATTTGTATCTTGCTGATTCTAAGTATTGCATTAAATTTGTGCTGCCACATTCTGGATACCTGCCCAGCCAAGAGGATGAAGAGACTTAGCTTCAAAATAAAAGGAAAAAAGCCAAACACATACCACTCTTCCCTGGAGGAAGGAAGCTGTTGCCTCTATTCAGACACAAAGATTGCCAGATCCTGATACATCTTGTGCCCATAATGTGGTCTTCCCACCACTTCTTAAACTATCTCTGGTTTATTTTGACTCTAATTTGATACTCTTTCTATGAATATGGGAAAGAAAACAAAACAATCAAGTACCCAAAACTGCCGTGCAAAATTGGAACAACTCTGAGCTTTTCTTTGGATTTCCTTAGATTTCTACTAAATACGTCTTCTGCAATTTGTGGAAGAGTCTCACTTTATCTCCAGTGATCTAGTCTAGATGGTTGGCTCAGAGCAAGAGAAGGGTGACCTCAAAGACAAAGCATTCCAGGCTCCAACCATGTCATGTAACGTGAGGGTGAGAAGGAGATAAAGTGGGACCACATATACTGAGAAGACATACTTCCATCACTTCTGTAATCTTCTTTTAGATAACAGAGTCCCCATTGAATTACCAACCTGCAATTAGGCTAAGATTTTTAGTTTGAGACTTTCTTATTAGTGTCCCCATGACCACTTAGGGTTTGTCGCTTCACAGAATCTTGTCCTCCAAGGGTACCTAAACATGAGAAGACCTAAAAGAAAAAGAGATGTTTCTTGGTATTAGACTCCATTTTGACTCAAGAACATCTCCAAGAAGGAAAAAGAACAGCCCAGATGTTACTCTACCTGGTTCCCAACGTACCTTGCAAGGCAATCAATCAAATCTGCACCATACATGCATTGAATTAAATTGGCAAGGATTTTGTAATTATCAGCTCTGACCCTTGACCCGCTAATAGGTCAGCCCCCACCCCAACTAAGCTATTGTATATTGCCTGTCAAAGCAGTATTCATTCATGCAATGCTAAGCACTGTTTTATTAGGTGTTGGGGATATAACAGTCAACAAAATCAACAAAATCCTTACCTGCTTTATTAGATAAGAGATAAAAGTAACAAGTCAGGTGTTGATAAGCATTATGATAAAAGGGAGGTTGAAAAGGAAAGTCCATAATGGTAGTAGAGGAAAAAGCTCTCCATCCACAGGATCCAGTCCAGCTTCTGTCTACTTATTCTGCCTTCTTCTCATTGGCCTCTGTCTTTTCTGCAACCCTCTGCTTGGGCCAGCTGCTGGGAGACCCTCATCTTAGGAGGACTTCATTAAACTCAACCGTGTCCCTACTCTTGGACCCAGGTGTCCAAATGCTCCCCAGCTTCCTCTGTCTTGCTGGTGTCCATTCCCATCCTCCTACTTCTAATCTTTCTTGCTGTCCTCCAACTCCTGCGTGGTCCCACCTATGAGTAATTAGTTTCCCAACCGCCCTGTCTTTGTCCCCTATTTCCTGTTGCAAGCGGTCTCCAGATTCTCCAGGGAAGGGTTTCCTTATAATGGTTTTTTTTTTTTTCCCCACATTCCATTTCTTGGAATCCAAATAGTAGTCTCTGATTGATGCTGACACAAAGTTTGCTCACTTGTCTGTCTCTAGCATCCAAATACCTTAAAATAAAGCAATAAAATAAATAGCCATTGCCCATGAAAGCACATTTAAGGGTATTTTCATCAAGTCTGCATCTGAAAGAGCATGAGCCTGCATTCAGCATATCCCCCACAATGCTGTGTTGCCCCACAAATTGAAATTTATTCACAGAACAATACTCCCATGGAGGAGGGGCTGCCCTGTTTATTCAGTCATATGCCTAATGTGCTCTGAATTTCCTTTAGTCCTTCCCCTGAACAATATCTTACTGCAGCCAGGGTCCCTGGGTTAATTATATACCTTCCTACATTTAAAATAATTTCCTTTCTTAATCCACTTAAAATGTGTGTCCTTTCGAATCAGAATGCTGGTCTCCCTCATCTGGAGATGTCATTTAACTTAATGCCTAAGAGGATTTTCAGATGCTCTAATTACTTTCCAGCTATCTCTACCAGAGCTGCCCCTTACTCTGTCGTCATAGCCACGGCTATTGCTGCTCACTGGCACTACTGGCCTGATTGCCCAGCTCTGCTGGTTCCTTTAGGCTAAGGAACTGACCTTTGCAGACAAGCCATTTTCCTGACTCCTGCCCTGCATATACTTTCAGACATCAGTTCTGGATTATTTCCAATGAACTACCAATATCCACTGCATTGCCCAAGTAAGTAAACCTGCCCCATCACAGTTGTTGTTGACAATTACTAATATATTATAGAAGCTTCAAATTAACACGTTCACTCCTTGTCTTTTCAAAAACATTGCCTTTTACATGAAAGTTAAATTGGCAAATTCTCAGTTATGCAGTTGCCTTTGAATACACAAGGATTCAGCTGCCCACCTTCATTTCAAAACTAAGTTTACGATGGCCTGAATGTTTGCTCTGGCTCCTGCACAGACCGTATCTCCAGCTCCTGTGGCACTACATAGTCCCATGTTTAAACAGTAGATTTGAAATAAACAAGGATGGCACAGTGACTGGAAAAGCAAAGAAAGAGAATATGAGTTATTTCAGTTTTGTCATCCTATGTGACCACTGGAGTATTTATTTGTGTTTAATATTTAAAACAGTAAAATGGAGTGTAAACTGTGAATTCTATTTTCTTAGTAAGTGCAAACTTAAGTTCACATGTGAATGTGAACTAAATTCGAAAGTATTTTTGAACTGAATTTGAAAGTATTCTAACAATTGAAATTTATTCATTTTAATTCTTAAATTTTAAACTAAAATACGAGTTAAGAAAAAATTGTGGGTTTATAAAAATTCATTTATTAATTATGTCAGCCATGTACATTCAATATTAATATATAAAATTATTTTCAAAAGATCAAAGTTGAAACCACTAGGTGGATATAACTAATGTAGAATAAATAGTTCTACTTTTGATTTTATTGTGTCAGCAGCAACTAGTCAGGACTGTATTTGTTCATAATTATTCTGAATCTTGTAAAGAAATTTGAAATGGGGAACCAACTTTAAATGATATTAACCCAGTGAGGCTCAAGGCAATTTTAAAAGCATGAAAAATAAAGTAGAGGCAGTGAAGCAATGTTCATATCTATTTTGAAATATATAATGCCTTCCACATCACATACAGCTTCAGTTCGTGATTGTTACTGACAATGGTTTTGTTGTATAGAGGAGGGGGGTGTTAAAAATTCATTACTCCAGGTGTCAAATATGCTAGATACACCACAGAATCACTTTTGCTTTAATTAGCATTTCCCTAATTACTGGGAAATCGAGCATCTTTTTATGTTTATTCAGCATTCATGTTCCTTCTTTTGTGAAATGTCTGCTAAATTCTGAGCCATTTTTCTGTGGGGTTTTATTAATAATTTGTTCAAGTTCTTTATATATTATATCTATATTCTATTCCACTGGGGAATCCAGAGCATCAGGCATGCTAGACACACACTCTACCACAGAGCTACATCCCAGCCCATCTTCCTATATTCTTAATAGTAGTCATTTCATCTTCAAACACGAGTCCCTGTTTTTATGTCCCCAACTACCTATATTATGTATCAATGTTTTGTGACATTCAATAAGGCCAATCTTTTTGTTTATGAATATTTAATTTATTATATGTTGGTGAAAGAATTTGGACTCTGTGACAGGAATTCCTTGATATTCTAAATTTCATATCGCTCAGTAAATTAAACTATTTACTGTTTAAGTTTCTACATAAAACTATTTGTTTTGTGTAATGACCTTACTTATTCCTAAAACTTATTTTTTTCTTAAAGCCTATTTTTAAAAATTAATATTGTTACCTACAGACTTGTGTTTCCAATTGAGAATGAATAACAATGACTAAATTTACCTTCCTGAGAAATAACCAAACACAAAACATGAATAATGTTCAAATCCCTAGAAAGCAGATAATGAATAACAATTATCTCTGAAAGATAGAAAACAAATAAGGTGGGCAGTTGGTCCTGTTTACTGCCTTGAGAATTTTTCAGACATAGTACAGGGAGGAGAAGCCCAGGTGGAGATTGACAGACTCCCTGAGTGAAGGAAATAGAACTACTGGAGAAACTACTGATGATGAGTCAACTACATGGAAAGCGATCTCTGGAGAACTTGGGAGACAGTTCTTGGGTATTCAACTGAATCCTTAATGCAGGCATGGGAAAATATGACTAAGGATAGGGAAAGATCCACCCAGAAAGGTTGAGAAGGAACAGTAACCGGTATTCACACAGAACAGCAAATAGTTCCACCTTGCACCAGACAGACTGGAAAACTTCATGGTTCATGGACCTTTGCACAGAGTATTTTGAAGGATCTTTCCTTAGTGGTGGAGAATACTAAGTGCTAGCTCACACACTTGTCTGTTTCCTCCTGCTAAAGATTAAAAGCAAGACTCAGAAGAGTCAAATATTTTCAAAACAACCTAATTGTATTTGAGAGTTGGAATCAAACTATTCCTTTTTTTTTTCATAAAAGCATAACTGTGTGTAGATTCATTTTATTTGCATGTGGATATTCAGTTGTTCCACCATACTTTATTAGAAATAATATCTTTTCTCCATTTTATTTCCTTTGGACCTTCATCATGGAAAATAATAAAGATCAGAATATAATTAAAAATTAGAAAAATGATCGGAAAAAAACAGTGAAACCAAAAGTTGATTCTTTGACACCAACAAAAACAATCATATTCTAGCTATATTGGTAAAGGAAAAAGAGAAAAAATTAATAAAATTACCAATGCCAAAATTGAGAGGGTAAAAATATCGAGCAGATGATATCACTACAGATTCTATAGCTGTTAAAAGAATTATAAGGAAACATTATGAACATCTTAATGCCAATAAATATGATGACTTAGATTAATTTTACAAATTCACTGAAAGATACAAACAACTAAAGTTCACCAGGATGAAATAGATAAACCAAATAACCCTATATATATGAAAGAAAATGAATTTGTTGTTAAAATTTTCCCATAGAAAATTAAGGACAAAAGGAGAAGAAAGGAAAGGAGGAGAATAGACAAAGGAATAGAAAATAAATCAAGACAGAAAAAAAGAATATTCCAGGCCCAGATGACTTCATTGGTGATTTCTGTTAAATACTTAAAAAGAAATAATAAAATAAAGTAGAAAAGTGAAGAAGTGAGAATACTTTCTAATTCATTCTATGAAGGCAGTATATTAACAAATGAGACAAAGATATCAGCAAGAAATTAAATTACCAACCAACATCCATCACAAATATAGATGTAAAAATTCTAGACACCTCAGGATATGTAACCTAATAGCTTATAAAAATATGTCAAGTCCAAATATGGTTTAGCCCAAGAATGCAAGATTTGTTTAACATTTGAAAATCAGTGTAAGACACTATATATTAAGAAATTGAAAAAATGATATAGCATCTCAATAGAAAGAAAAAGCATTTCACAAAATCTACCTTCCATTCCAAACCCCATAAACAAATGAAGTAACAAACAAATGAAAAAATAATCTCATCAAAGTAGAAAGTAGAAGGGATTTTTTTTCAACCTGAGCAAGAGCATCTGCAGAAACCCAACATATCATGTATATTAGCAAAAGAATGAATGATTTCCCCTAAGATCTGGAACAAAGCAAGGATGTCGGCTTTCAACCCTTCTGTTCTGTATCACACTTGAGGTTCTAACCAATGTAATCAGACAAGAAAAGAAATACACACACACATATACACATACATACACACACAAATATGTCATTGTATTGCTTTTGTTTTTTCTGAGTAGTAATGAGTTCATCTATCTTTTTATATCTTTTATTCAATTTCCTTCAGGTTTCAGCATGTTTCTAGTGGATTTGTAGGTATTCTTAGATATTTTTGATATGTTCCTTGACATAGTTTTCATAATTAATGAATTCTGCACCTGAATTTCCTAAAACAGAAATTCTTAAAAATCTGTGTAATTCTATTAATCAGCTTTTGCTTTATAAGATTTACTTTCAAAATTTTAAAAGGTTTCAACAACTCCTATATCATAAAGATGAATGTATTTAAATTGTTTTACCTTGCACTTGGACATTATTAATTGATCTGGAGGTCCTTATTGTGTATTCCTTTAGGTAGTGATCTGGCTTTATTTTCCTTCATACATAAGCCTGATTTGCCAATAACACTGACCCTCAGAGCCTCCACTATCTTCTCTCATACTTCCATGGCTCTTGGCACCATGAGAATCTGTTCTGCTTCATTTCTCTGTTTGGCTTTTCTTGTAGTGATGCCATTCTCTTTGTGTGACTTTATATCATGCTTAATATCTTGTAAGGAAGTATCTCTGCTTCTTTTCAAAGTTGGCTTCACTATTTGTGACCCATATTAATATACATATCCAAGTAAATTGATCTAATATCTTTAAAAATACAGCTGAAATTTTTATTAAAATTGAGATGAATTTGTAAATTATTTCAGAGTCCATGTTCTTATAATATTTTTATGATATTTAAGAATAGAAGCTGGGCACGGTGGCGCAAGCCTGTAATCCCAGCACTTAGGGAGGCTGAGACAGGAGAATCGCAAGTTCAAAGCCAGCCTCAGCAATGGCGAGGCGCTAAGCAACTCAATGAGACCCTGTCTCTACATAAAACACAAAATAGGGCTGGGGATGTGGCTCAGTGGTCAAGTGCCCCTGAGTTCAATCTCCAGTACCAAAAAATAAATAAAAAAGAATAGAAAATACTTCTTCATTTTTTCAGGTTTTTCTTTATGTTCTTTAATATAATTTTATTGTCTCCACACAGATCATATATACTCAGAGTATTCACTGATATTTTGCTGTGTTGTTACCCCTGTAAATTGTATTTTATTTTAAATATTTTCTGTATATATTTTATGAGCTTATATTTTATCCAGCAATCTTGTTTTATATACACCTTAATTTCAACATCTTGCCTGTTAATTTTGTGCATTTTTATGTAGACAATCACCTTATTCATGAATAATGACAATGTTATCCCTTCTTTTCCAATTCCTGATGTCTTATTTCTTTTCTTTCCATTTAGCACAGTCTAGAATCATTAGTACAACAGTCACTCATGAACCCCAGATCCCAGAGAAAACATACTAAAGATTCTTACACTTTCGTCAAGTTGATGAAGTTCCCTTTTGTTTTTGTTTGCTAGAGTTCTTATAGAACATGTGGGTAGTATTCTGTGTCATATAAGATAATTAGAATTTGGAAACACTATTTCATTGGCTTTAGGCATCTTTTATTGCTGATAGAACATTAACTACATTTATTTGTAGTTAATCCAATTTTTCCTTTTAGTTAGTTTTAAGCACTTCTCATCGATATTCTAAAATTCTCCTCCATAGACCCTAAATTTGGATGGGTTCTTTTTGTTGTTGTTGTTCTTTGTTTTTTTGTTTTATTTTGTTGTACTGAGGATTGAACCAGGGACACTTTACCACTGAGTTAAGTCCCCAGTCCTTTTTATTCTTTATTTTGACAGATAGCCTCACCAGATTGCTTAGGGCCTTGCTAAGTTGCTGAGATTGGCCTAGAACTTGCTATCCTCCTCCCTCAGTCTCTAGAGTTGCTGGGATTATAGGTGTATTCCACCATGCCCAGATAGATGTAGGGTTTTTAATGTACCTATTTTGGATTCTGAATTATTCCTCAATCTTTGGACTCCCGTATTTCTTCAAATCTGGACATTTCTCCTTGATTATTACCTCTCCAGTGTTTTTTCATCTGGAATTTCTCTTCCACAGAATTTGAACTGTCTCTTCTTCTTCTTCATTTTATTTTATTTTATTTTATTTTATTTATTTATTTTTTTGTACCGGGGATTGAACTCAGGAGCACTTAACCACTAAGCCATCCCCAGATCTTTTTTGCATTGTATTTAGAGACAGGGTTTCACTGAGTTGCTTAGGGACTCGCTAAATTGCTGAAGCTGGCTTGGAACTCACAATTCTCCTGCCTCAGCCTCCTGAGATGCTGGGATTACAGACGTGCACCACCGCATGGCAGCAATTTCTTTATCTGTATTCTCAAGCTCATTAATTCAACATTGTTCTAATGCAAAAAGATTAATTTCTTTGACCATCTTATTACCCCCCACTGCAATTCTTGTGAGTCTCAATTTTCTCTGCTGGTTCTTAGAAATAGGAGGCTGTGGAAAGTTGGCTCATCTGTGCATAGCCAAATGGACTTGCTAGATCTGGGAAAATGTTTTAGGGGAAATGGAGAATCAAGCAAGGGAGCAACACAATAGCTTTACATTAAATAAATGTCAGGTTTCCTTAGAGTTTTGAAAAGTAGGACACAAATGCCTCATTAAAATATACTTAGGGGACAGATAAGCTTTGAGAATTTGTAAACCTGCTTTAAAAATCCATTAAAAATATCCCTTTTAGAAAAGAATTTACAAGTTTTATTGTTTTTCTTTATTGTAATTATTATTAATCTCAACACAGATTTGATGTGTCTCATAGTTTTGCAAGGCCCTAAATGATTTATGCTTTCAGTCTAAGCCCATCTGACTAGAATTCCAAAATGGACCAGCACATATGAGCTGCAGCCTGATCCTCTTTGTAAAGTCACTCTACCTCTACACATAACACACTGCAAACTGAATACCTGGTAGCTGATACCAGGATGAAAATTATACTCTGCCCTCAAAATGCTCAAGAAATAGGGAGGAAAGAACTCTGTACCAGCTGTTTACCAGACAGAAAGTCATGCAAAATCACTTTTATGTAGATTTGGTAATTATTTATTGTGAGAAAAGCAAATATAAGGTCTTTAGGAAATTTAATTAAAAATCCTACTGGTTTCACATGACTCAGCTATTGTGCTCCTTGGTATTTATCCTAAAGAGCTAAAATCCAAATACTACAGTGATACAGCCACATTAATGTTTATAGCAGCACAATTCACAATAGCCAAGTTATGAAACCAGAAAATGTGGTATATACACACATTGGAGTTTTGCTCAGCCATAAAGAAGAGTGAAATTATGACATTTCGCTAGTAAATGGACAGAAATGGAGAACATCATATTAAGTGAAATAAGCCAGACTCAGAAAGTTAAGAATCGATGTTTTCTCTCATATGTGGATGCTAGATAGATCAAAATAAGGGAAAAAGTGGTGGTGGGGAATCCCACAGAAATAGAAGGGAGATCAGTGGAATAGAGGAAAGGAATTTAGGAGGAGGTAGGAAAGATGGAGAAAGAGAGGAAGGGTGGAAATGAAATTATGTTATGTACCCATATAAATATGCCACAGTGAGTTTCACCTTTATTCATATTTCTAAAGCACTAACTAAGAAAACTATAGTTGGGTACAGTGGTGCATGCCTGTAATCCCAGTGGTTCAGGAGGCTGAGGCAAGAGGATCGCAAGTTTGAAATCAGCCTCAACCTCAGCAACTTAGCAAGGCCTTAAGCAACTTAGCAAGACCTTGTCTCAAAATTTAAAAAATTTTAAAAAAGGGACCAGAGATGTGACTCAGTGGTAAAACACCTCAAGTTTTCAATCCCCTGCACCAAAAATAAATAAATAAATAAATAAATAAATAAATAAATAAATAACAACTATACATAAACAGAAGGAAGACCAGTAGGACACAGTAAGGGGGGGCAAGAGGAAAGAGGAGGGGCAGGAAAGGGGAAATACTGGAGACAGAAGTGGAGCAAATTATATTCCATACAAGTATGATTATGTCAAAACAAACTCAAATATAATGTTTAACTATAATGCACTAATAAAAATATTTAAAAATATCTTAATAAAAAAATTCCTGCTTTCAAAAATAAAATCAAAATAAAGACTTTCACAAGTATTTTAAGCCAATTTTCCTATTCATAAAATAATACAAATGCAATGTATCCTTACCAATCATTGAAAGTTAAGTTGGACTGTGTACAAACTGCAGTTACAAATTTAGAGCAGCTTTGAAAATAAGTGAAAAAAAAAAGTGTCCCATAGATGTTCTCCTCTGTCTCAACACCAGAAGAGGTGAGTGGGAACATCAAAGGACAGCAGTGGTGTGAGGGGTCGTGAGCTGACTCAGGGCATAGATCACATGCTCTAAGTGCCTGAGTCTTAGAAGAGGTTTGAGCTAAAGTTTTGATAAGGCCAAAGAAGAGCACTTGGAAAAAACTCTAGCAATCTTTAAAGCGGAGTTCTATGTGGGAGGGTCAATGTGGAAGGAGAAGTTTCCACTGAAGAATCAGTAGTTACTAGCCTAGACTGAGTTATTAGAGAACATCCCCCACATTTACAGCCTGTGTAGTGGCTGCAGGCTCATTCTGAAAGCAATCCCCTAGAGGCTGTGGAATTTGTGCTCTTCACAGGTGTATTCCTGCCTCCTCCAGTCCCTTTCTTTCTCCTCTTTCCTACCCTCACTCCAGTCTGGTTTGGGGATTTTCATTGTGGATCTATAACACCTGCCCTTACCTGTCTTATAGCACATGTACATGGAGTGATGACTTGTTTTCTTCTTTGTCTTTGTTATTAGACTAAATTACAGGAGGATGGGGACCCTTGTCTTTTATCTTGGTTTTCCCAGTAACTGGCCCAGTGACCAGCACATAGAAGATAATAAAGAATGAATAAAGAGAAATGAACAATGGGTCAGAGAAATGAATGGCTGATGTACAGCTCACTCATATATATGTATTGATGTATGAAACAGTCATGCTGGGCCCAGGGATATAGCTAAGTTGGTAGAGTGCTTGCCTCACATGCACAAGGCCTTGGGTTCAATCCCCAGTACCACCAAAAAAGAAAAGAAAAGAAGAAAAGAAACAGTCATGTTTATAAACTCTTGTGACCTTCTGCTGCAGATTGCTGGGCCCTTCCTTCCTTGCTGTTGAATGTAAACGTAGGACATGTTACCTTCTGCTTCTGTTTTCCATCTTTACTGTTAAATATTCTAGCTCATCATCTCTGGACCTTTTATTTAATATAAGCCGTGTGAATTTGGAGCATTGTCTGAGATTCTCCCCACCTCTGATATCTGTCTCTATCCTTCTAGCCTCTCCTCCTTAGTCATTGTTCAGCGTTTCCTCTCTGTTAAGAGGAAGGCAGTGGCAATCTGCTCTCTTGCCATGTTTATGTGTTTGCCCAATATCTATTTGTCATTTTTATTGTATTTCTCTCTCTCTGAATTCATCTTTGAGTGAGGCCTTGTCCTTAGCATTTGCTTTCAGAAAACAGAACAGAATGCCTTGTGGAACTCGGAATTTATGTCACTGGTTTGAACCCAGCTACATAGGAAATGGAACTTCTCTCACCCATCAGGGACTGCAGAAA
This sequence comes from Geosciurus inauris, assembly GCA_004024805.1. Lineage (NCBI taxonomy): Eukaryota > Metazoa > Chordata > Mammalia > Rodentia > Sciuridae > Geosciurus > Geosciurus inauris. The sequence continues at coordinate 14,875 of PVHX01021681.1, forward strand.
CTTAAAACCATGCAGTGAGTTTACATTCTTCAAAGTACTTTCAAAAGCATTATTTCCTCCGAGACTCACAAGGCTAATGTAGAACAGGTGTCATTACCTTCTAACTATACATCAGAGTTTTGAAAAGAGCACTAGAAATCTGGTTTGTGTTAGAGCACTTCCTGTGTGTTAGTGTGACTTTGGGCAAGTCACCTACTACACCAAACCTCTCTTTTCCCCACTTCTTAAATAGTGATAAATAACACTTATCACGTTTCTACTTTTTAGGTTAGAATAAATATGTTTATCAATATATGCCTCACCATTTCACATAGTTATGATAAGGCTCGCATAAAATATTATAGGTAAAGGAGTCCTTGTGGTCACGAAGCCTTATAAAATCTAAAGAAATCAGGATTCTTACCAAAGTATTGCTATAGCATGTATTATACTGTCAAATTCCAAGGAGGACAATTCTCAATGATCAGAACTCAAGTCTCTTACTTCCTAGGAGAAGAAGGAGACTTGGGTCTCCTTCTTGTGCTAGGGTCTTTTCCTTCCCATCATGATGACTATCCAAGAACTGATAGAATGCCCTAAGACCCTTGCTCATGTCAAGGAAATGGGTAAAATATAGTATCATGTGTACACACACATGGCCTTTCTGTTTCTGGATGGAGAAACAGGGCTTTCTCCTCTACTGAAGGGCCCAACAGCAAGTTCCATTTCTCTCCAGATTGGTAACTCATGCAACAGGTGTTCTTCTCAAGTCAGGGAGAAAAGAGCATCAGACCTCTCTGAGCACATATAACCTACTCAGCCAGTAGCTGTGAAGCCAGCCCTGAGATCTGCTAGAAAAGATAGCAAGGAGATTCCCATGTTCTTCTTCTGTTTTCCTCTCGGATCTCCATGGCCTCTCACTATTGGCTCCCATACCTGGGCAGTCTTAGATTCATTGAATGATTCGACTCTCTCAAAAGCACTGCAGCTTACCAACAGATTTTCTTTTTGGCAACTACCTTGACAGTTGCCACCTGGGAGCTTTCTCTTACCCAGCATTAGTAATCTTGTCACTGAGGTTGTTTTTTAAATACATTTGCATACTCAGTCACCAATGGACTAAGACCCGAAGTGAGAAGCTAGCTGTGGCCGTGTAAATGGATTGCAGGAGAAGAGTGACCTCGGAGAGTGCCACTGAGGTTAAAGACAATTCTGCACAAACAAGATGAAATATAATTTTTCGACTCAAAAGTAATGTGATGGAAACATCTCAGCCTCAAATCCAATTGCTTTCACCAAGACAGTGATGAAACCAGCTCTGTTGATAAAAGGCAGCACATTTCCCTCCCTAACTGCATCAGCTTGACCCTCTCTTCTGATTAAATGCTTATAATTTTTCTCCCAGCATGTAATTTTTTAATTATAATATGTTTGAAGAACATCAAAATTATTTGGCTGTTTGCAGGGTGATTGTTGACAGAAGAGTCAATTCATTTCTTCTCTGATGTGCTGGATACTCAGTGGGTGCCTAAGAAATAATAATTGATGATAGTGGGAGAGATGTCCCTGTGGATGGGTGATGGGCTCACAGGAATGACAGTGGGGAGAAAGCGGCTCTGGATTTATTGGTGCCAAATGCCTGCCTTCCCGCACACTTGGGATGGTATGAAGGAGAAGAAAGATATTTAATTACCTAGCCACGATGAGAGAATTTTCTGCTCAAAGGCCTCCAATTTGTTGATCTGATTTTCCCTGGAGCTTGAGAATGGGCTATGGCAGTCTTTCAGGAGAAAGATTGTGGTTAGGAAATATTTACTTATCATAGTTAAAATAATCTCTAACCTAATAAATATTTTCTAAACAAACACCCAATACACAAACAAAAAACCACCAAGATTTCTGAGAAGATGGGATGATGAGAGGAATAGAAGAGAAAAGATCCAATTGAGGAAAGAGTGTCTACCAGGAATGCAAAGGAGGTCAGGCTTCCATCTCTGAATTTCAGTGTGATGTGGAAAAACAGTTGGCCTCAAAGGAAATATTCTAGAATTCCTCTCCACCTCTGGCCAGCTGTGTAGGTATGTCTAACCCCTCTAAACCTCATGACTGAGAGTGATATTAATGCATCTGCCACGTGTGTGAGGATCTTAAAATCTATTACGGAGCTTAGTGCACTACGTCACACAAAGTGCTTGGTGACATGTAATGATAGCTATTTTATCAGCAAGTTTCTGAATCAGCATCATGTGATAGCCCTCTCCCTCTGAACACTGTAAACATAGTTTAAGTTCCCAGCAGCCTGGACCTCTTTGAGTCCGCCTTTTCTGGAAGCTGGTGTCTGGACAAGATGACCTCTGGGAGACTCCACCTGAAGGAACTATTGGCCTGCACCTCTGCAGTCAGGGCCCTCTGGCTCCATTTCCTGCTCGTCTGATCTGTGTGGTTTTTGTTTGTGTGTTTTTGTTTTTCCTGGAGTCAGCCGCATGACCCTCAGACCTGAAAAGGATACTGAATTGCCAATTCAATTTACCTAAAACTGGTGGAGCCTGAAAGCCTGGCCTGCATTGACATACGGCTAATCTAATACAAATTGATTTTGGTTTTAAATCCAAGCAAGTCAAGAAATTGCTGTGGATTTTTTTTTTTTTTTCAAAACACAAAGGACCCTGCTTTGCTGCAACTAACCGAAAAGCATGTGACCTGGGCTTCCCGGTTTTCTGGAGCCCTATTCACATTCCCTATAACCGCAACGACTCTTCTACCTCCAAAATGCTGACCTTTGTAGAGATTTGGAGCTCCAGGTCCTCAGGCAGCAAACTCGCATCCAGTTGCCCTTGTGTCAGCTTGGCTCTGCCCTTGAATCTGAAGTCTGACCACTCTGCTCCTGGCTAATTGCTAAAGCTCCATCACCATCCAATGCTGTTACCGTAGCTGTATTACTGCATGAGCCCCATTCCCAGGTAACTTGTAACTGACTCAGCTCCTCTAGAACTGAGAATCTGCCCTGTTTTGGGCAGCCATTTCCATCAGCAAGGACTGATTTCCCAGATTTTCACATTTTCACACAGGGCTTAGAATCCTACAATTCAGGAATGTTCCCTGGTGCCAACTACCAGCCTGCTCCCTTTTTGCTTGGATTTCCTATACACCTTACTTTTAGGACTTATTAGTACTTGATCCATTTCAGACTTCACAGATGCCATCTTCCTACATGGACTGGTCTGGTTATTGATCAATAAAGAATTCTCTAAAAGAATTTTTCCTGACTTGTCCAGAAAACAACTTTAAGCTGGGTTTTTGAATGTGAAGGAATGGACAAGACTCAGATGTGACCATCACAGGAGATATAGCAAACAAGACCACCATAGCCTGTGCTTATAACAAATTAGAAGTCATCTTCTAACTCTTGAGATTATGTCTAAATGTAGCAAAATGAAAGTATTTATCTGGGGGTTGCAATGACTAACTGAGACAATGGGCCATAGTAATTACTTAAGACTGACCACTATTTTGCTTTTTAATTCTCCTGAATCAACATGATGGGAACTGAGCCAATGGAACAGGGGTAGAACCTAGGAAAACATGCTGAGGTGAAACCAGGATGTGGGAGGACACATCCAGCTACAGATGTCAGTGAGAAGTTTGGTCCAGTAGACAGGACTCTTTATCTAGAAACTATGACAACAGATGGTTAGCATCAGTCCCCATATGGAGATCCAAATAAGCTACAGGTAGGCAGAAAATCACCAAAGGGATGATTAAGAGGCCTTGAGCTTGAGACAGATGAGAAATCCTTATTTGTGTGGGACTATGATTCTTAAACTCTAATGTGTGTACAAATTACATGCAGTGCTAATTGAAGAGAAAATTCACTGCCATCATCTACAGTTTTTGAATCATTAAGTCTGGGACAGAATATTTTTAATAAGTCCTTTAGATGATTCTGATATGGATGACTTGAGGACCATTCTTGGGAAAACTGAATGCAGAGAGACTGGCAATAGCAAGTCCTGCAGAAACTGAGCTAATAGAAAGCTTATCAGAGAAAGACTCAGCCCAAGGACTCAGTTTGCATACCTGCAAAGCTAGGATTCTGAGCCTCAGGAAATAAGGTAAAATCCCCCCATCTGTTTGACTATTTTGGAGAATCAAACCACTCTAGAGGAGTAGTTTAGGCTTTTAAAAAAAGTGAGTCAAATGTACATGACTGATTTTCCTAAGCTCAAGAAAAATGACTGTTTTGCCCAACAGTTATGTGCCCTCTGCCTCCTGTTCCCCTCCATTCAATTCAAGTAGTCACTCTTTTATTTCTTTATGTATTGATTACATCATGACTCCCATTTCTATTATCCTAACTATGATCTCACTCCTGAATCCAAGAATTACACCTAAAAATCCTCTTAAGAATTTGATATATACAAAGTCAAATTAATCATCTTTTTTTATCTCCAAATAAACTTTTCTACTAAATTTCTATTCTTAAAGGGATCAAGAAAGAAAATGAGAACCACTTTTAATATCTCCATGCTACAGTGTAGAATATGAAGAAATTTACATAGGCTAATTTTTTTTGCACAATATTTTTTGCAAAAATTTCCTGGCCATTTCATACATATTAAAATAAGGGCTTGAAGTTGCCATACAATTAGCATCAGAAGTCACACAGGAGCCCTGCAGTCTTGATTACCGGCATAGGGCTCTCTTTTTGACCCCATTGATGAACTGAGTTTTCCTGATGTGTTTTGGAAATGGGAAGCAGAGAGCTACCTATAAGGATTCAAACTAGTGGATAATTTGATTCAAGAAGCATAAGAAACGTCTCCATCTCTCAAAGTCAGTTCTAACAACGGCTTGATGCAGTGCCTCAAATTCTTTCATTATGGGCTGGGGCTGTAGCTCAGTGGTAGAGCGCTTGCCTTGCATGCGTGAGGCACTGGGTTTGATCCTTAGCACCACATAAAAATAAAATAAAGACATTCTGATATACAACTACAAAAAAAAATTTTTTTAATTCTTTCATTAGCAATGCTTTCCTTAGAAATTGTACTTTAAAATATAAGTAAATGTCATTGCCAAAGTAAAAAATTACAGCAAATATTTTTTAAAATGAGTACCAGGATCCCTAGAAATTCCCCCTGAACACTTGCCTAAAACACACCAGACAGGGAATATCACCGTGTGTGTGTGTGTGTGTGTGTGTGTGTGTGTGTGTGTGTGTGTTGCTGAGAATAGAACCTATGGTCTTGTGCATGCAAGGCAAGTACTCCACCACTGAACTATATACATCCTCAGCTCAGTATCATCAGCTTTAATCGGAAGAACTACTTCTCTCTCCTGAGCTTAGGAGTTTTCATGCAAGAACATTTACAGAAAATGTACTCTACCTTTAGAATGTTAAAAATCATTTGTAAGCGAGGAAAAAATTGGAAACAGTCTAAATGCCTATCATCCTCAATTATAGAGCTTTCACACAGTGAAATGACAAGGAAGCTGCTCAAAAGAAGAGATAGACCTACATATTCTGATGTGGAAACATATCCAGACACATCATTAAATGAAAAAGTCAAGTAGCAGCAGAGTATCTATGGTATAGTTCTAAATGTATTTAAAATGTACATTTATATGCTTGTGTACGCATAAACTGTTTGGGAAAGATATATAACTTTTGGCCTGGAAACTGGGACTTGCAGTTTAGCGCATGCATATAAGATTTCATTGCATTCCCCTCTGCACTATCCCCCCCCACCATTATGAGCATGTATTGATCTTTGAATAAAGAGTAGTTTTAAAATGTATAAAAGTTATCGAATTCAGGTATCACTGGTCATTATCAACATCTTAGCGATATTAGATATCACTATTTTCCACAGTGATAATTGTCTTGGAAGAGAAGAATCCTGAATAATAAATTATGATATGAGCCCAGTACAAGAAGGTAAAAGTTCATACATGCAGTGTGGCCTTGCAGTGAGTTAGGAAGATGGGGGGAGCTCCTGACCTCTTTGGGACAATAACATTTAACAGAGAAATAGCACAGGATGGGGAGAAAGTAAGACAGAGAGTTGAGAGAAAAGACTCCTTTTCCATATTTTCACTTGGTCCTCTCATGAATATAGTTTAAACGATTCCCAGCAGGGAAACTAGGTTCAGAAGGCAGGGAAGCAAGAGTCAGCTATTCAAGGAGAATGATTTTCTTTGAGGGATTCAAAGGCTGTTATTTGGATTGGACAATGATTCTGATGAAATCAACCAGAGTGGCGCTCAACGCTGCACTTCCTGAGTCTGGCAGGAGGCGCAGTACTTAACAACACAAAGGCACTGGAGTCAGAAAGCTGGAGGTTGTCCTCTAGCTCTGCCGATTCATACCTTATGTCCCCTATAGAATAAACGAATCAGATTAAATTTTCTCTAAGTTCTTTGCGAACTCCAAGCCCTGTTATAATTCACCTACTGGCATAAAAACCTCCAAGAGCTTCCCACTCTTGACTTCAGGTTCTCTCTTAAGCAGACTTCAAGGAAAAATTATCTGTACCATCCTCTGTCCTTTCTGTGCACCATCTCCTTGCTGCCTGCTGTGGGCAAGGGCCATTGTGGCAGCTTCGAGCCCATCACCCTGTGTGTGTTCCCTCAGGAGAGACGAGATCTCGGCTCTTGCCAGGGCCCTGGGGAGCTTTGCGGTCAGGACAGCCCATCAGAACAGCCCACTCAGAACATAATGTTCACAATCTCAACATCACAGTTAATTAATCTGCATTCTTCAGTGGATTCTCAGTTTCCATAAGGGAATACAATTTAGGTGTCCCTGGCCAGACTGTCTCTTGATTTATAAATCACTCTTTCTGTTTTCCCCTGCAGGTGACAAACTCCCACTCCCTCTGCCTGGCGTACATGGAAAGGTGGGTGGTGGCTAGAGGTGATGTCAGAGTGGAGCAAGGGCACAGGTCATAGGTAGCGGCACCTTAGATCAAGCACAGAGCAAAGCTGAACCATAAACACACTGCTGCTTGAAGACTTCTGTGTCCTGTTAACCCTGTGGCATCTTATGGCTTGCTAGGCTTTCCCCTGGGTGGTCTTGCTAAAAACCCATGGTTTGGAGAGTGTCAAAGAGCTCTAGCTTGTAAACACAGGATTCCAGCCAGCAGAGGCCATGCACACCAGAGAGAGGGGCCAGGAATTCCTGGCTTATATTTCTTCCCCTTGCTTACTCAGGAAGTCTCTTCTCATGGATACATTTCCTTCTCCCTAACTCCTGTCTGGGAGCCCAAACTCCTAAAAGTGTCTGAGAGTCATCCTTAACCTTCTATCCAATCAGCCACTGATCCTATTAATTCAATTCCTTAAAGTTTTCTAAAATTCATATACTTCTGTCTATATTCTCTATTTCCCAACCCTTATCACCTCTTTCTGAAGGATTGGTGTAGTCTCTCAACTGGACTTCCTATACCAATCTTGCTCTTAAAAATCTATACTTGAGGCCTGGGATTGTAGCTCAGTGGTAGAGCGCTTGCCTCGCATGCGTGAGGCACTGGGTTCAATCCTCAGCACCACACACAAATAAATAAAATAAAGATATTGTGTCCATCTACAACCAAAAAAAATTAAAAAAAAAATCTATATTTGACTTTGTTGCCTAAGTGTCCAGTTAAGCAAATGCAATCATGCAATCACCCAAATGCAAGCAGGAACCTCATGCAAAGACATTCAACAACCCTCATATGTTTTCACACACACCAGAAAAGGCCAATTCATGTGAGCTACAGGGCCTTTGGCAATCTGCCTTTTGGTCTCCCCCAAATCATTCATTTTAAAAAGGCATTAAGTGATTAGTATGTCCCAGATAACCAACTGAACATTTTGCATATGGAAAATATTTTTACAAGCCAGATGCCTCTAACTTCTTGCCTTTCTCAAACACATTCGACTCCCTTAAACCTCATCACTTCTGTCTGCACCATCCTGCTGTAGAAGATATTTCTGTCCTTTCTTTTTGGCACTTGTATCCTCTGTCATTCAAGATTCAACTGAATGGCAGCCTCTCCTGAGTCACAGCTCCCTTATGGATGGCTAATTTCTCTCTCCTTTGAGTCCCCATGGAAGATTATAATATTATAGTGCTTATTGCATTGCACTGCAAATATTTAACACATGTTCTCTCCTATGGCTGGAGCCCTTCAGGAAACAGGGACTATTTTTTGTTCATCCTTATATGGTGCCTTACACAATGCTTGGTGCTACATAACCTGGTTTTCAATTAATGAATGAGAGACCAAAATACTATGTGATTGTAAGACAGGAGTTCAAGTTCAAGCAAGACATTAACCTGAGAGGGCAGGATGGAGAGGTGCACTTGGATCTCAGATTAACCCAAAAGAAAGACACCTTCCTTCCTCCCTCATTTGCTACACAAAAGCTACATCTGAGTCGGGAAGATGGACAAGGGCCGCTGAAAATACACATCACTCTTAAAGGGCTGAGCAGTTTTGCTACCTTAAACCATGCTTTGCAATTATAAGGTTATCTTCTCTCAGCTCCTCAATGGTGGTTGAGTGGAAATCAGGCTCAATCAGGCAGGACATAAAAATTATTTTATTGCAGTGTGATGAAAACCTAGCTATGTTTTTTTACCCAAGTAGGCAAGTTTAAGGCAAAGAACCTTCATCTGATAGAAGCTTGTTTCACCTCAACTCATAGATCAGAATCTTTTATTCACCTCCAATTATGATTCACTGTCCTACCTTGGTGTGTAAACCCATTCAGGTTTGTAGATTGACAACACTGATTTCCTTCCTTGTGAGGTTCCAAATAAACGGAAGCATCTCCACACATCACTGAGTACTAATTAAAGAGTTCTTTAATCTTCTCCTCCTTTTCTACCTACAACTTCTATTCCAGATTTCCATTTAGGGAATCTTAACTGTATGCGGTGAAGCCAGTCAGAGTCTCAGTTCCTTATCTGCATAGAAGGAATAATATCATCACCTTCCTCTACATTCGAGTGATGTTTGCAAAAGATAATCAAAACTCAATGCAGGCAACTATTGAATAATCATAGCAACCAAAATCCATCCATGGAGAAGGATGTTTTTGGTGCTTTTTGGATGTACATTGCTGAATTTGTCTCTCTTTCCAACCTACACAACCAGATTCCCTGTATTTTCTTCTATTCACCCTCCTAAGGACTTTCACCTGGGACAAATAATTCTGTTGTTGGAGCTATTTCTCAGAGAACTTCCCTTTGTTTTTTATACTGGACTTACTTCCTAGAAGAGGCACTGAGAAGCCCTGCAATTCTAGATCTCTATCCCTTCTGTGCACAATCTTAAATGCTCAAACAAATCCAGCACATCTTCTGCAACTGTCTCAGAAAAACAGATGGTTGACATTCTGCAGTAACTGCCATGGGATAGTTACCCCAGAGGGTTATCTGAGTTTTTCTTTCAATTGAAACTGAGACAAATTCTCCCCAAGAATCACCAAGGAAGCCTAATCTGCCAAAGCCACTGGGGGAGAAAACCAAACTCAACCTGAGCAATCTTTTCTCCTTGGAGGATAGCTGTGCCTGCTCAAAGGACGGAGTGAGGACCACTGGTAATGTTCTGCCACCTTATGTGTACAGGTGACTGATAGAGACTGAGCCCTCCAGCATGGAAGCCATTAGGTACTGGGAGTGGGGGGGAGGCAGTACTTTGAACAGCAGTCCTCACCCGTGCTGGCCGGTGTTGTGTCAATAGCCCCTCTGCCTGCCTTCCCCCTCTCTCACCACACTGGAATTTCCCATCTGCGTTCCTCTGAGGCATACCTTCATTGTAGTGTCCCTCTATTCCTCCCAAGTCCTGTGAAGCCATCCTCCAGGAGGGCAGTCAGGCCTCTGCAGGAGATTCTCCTGTGATCATTATCAACAGTGCAACTTCTCAGCCCGTCTTGCCAGACTCACCTACTAGACCCAAATTTCCACAGGTGGTGTCTGGGGCTCTCTACTTCTAGAAAGCACCGCAGGTAGTTCTTGCACAAAGCAAATTATGAGAACGTTTGTTGCAGAAGAAGGGTTAATCACTCTGACCTGTTTAATACCCTTCTTGGAAAATTCTGTTCCTTCTTCCTCATTTACAACTATATCTCACACTACTCCATGACCAACACCTCCAGCTATACCAATGCCATACTTACATCTCCCCACATAAAATACTCAAGCTCCTATCTCAAGGTCATACTTTAGGCTATTCCTCCTCTCTAGAACACTCTACCTCTCACCTAGGTCCTACTTTTCCATCACAGCTCATATCAGTTAGACATTCTTGCATACGACTCCTTAAGACAGATATGAGTAGCCTCTGTGCAAGGTCCTATGCCCACAGTTTGTCAACAAAAACAAATGTGCTTCCTGCCTTCCAGGAGCTCTAGGGATGAGTTAAGGAGATAAGATGTTATAGTCAGCAGTCAAAAGAGGTAAAACATAAAAGAAACAAAAGTATTAGAGAGGGGTGGGTATGAGGGAATCAGAGGAGGCAGTGCAGGGAATTGGCATTCTCTGAAGAGCCTTTGGGTGCGGATATAAAGACCAGGAGAAGGGGAGAGTTTGAGCAATGCCAAAGAAGAAAAAAATTGAAGAGAAAATACAGAAAATGAGAAGTAGCACCTTAAATGAGCTCAGCTTGAGGGTAGAGTCCATGCAAAAATGTGAGAGAATAGTAGACTAAAAGAATGGATTAGTGTGTCCTTATTTCTCTTCCTCTTCTAAATTCCTTTAATTTTTACGACATGTGTCCTTCAAATTGTTTTTCATCTGTTTTTTAAAAAAAGAGATTTGTTTTTATTATAAAACAATTTACTTGGAGAAAATTTGGAAAATACAGAAATGCAGTAAAATTTAAAATTTACTCATAAATTCACCAAATGGAAATAAGCAGAATTTGGCATTAAAATTCCTTTTCTGTTAGTCATATCTACATGAGTGTTTTTCCCTATAAAAATAACATAAGACTGCAATAATTTTGTGCCCTGTTTTTGTCACTTAGGAGAATAAAATGAACACAATCCCACATCACTGAATATTTCTTGAAAACACAATTGTTAATGGCTGTATAATATTCTGAAATATGAATACTCAAGTCTCCTTTTAATCCTGTATTTCCCAAGTGTATATCTATGAGATGTTAATCAAAGTTTTATTAATAGATTAAACTAAGTGAATATTTTCTTTCCTTCTGAATTCTGTATGTCTTAGAAGAGTCTTTATTTGGATTTTGAGTCTTCACAATGGGGCTATTGCCAGTATAATTTCCAAATACATTGACTCTGGATTCTTTTTTTTAAAAAATAACATTTAATGAGATTTTTTTAATAAAATTTCAGGAAGCCCTGGTTTAATCTTTTCCCCCCATACAGGACATTTAGCTTGTCCTCAGTTTTTCACTATTATAAGTAATACTTTGATAAAATCTTTGCACATAAAATTCTGGAACAGTTCTCATTATTTTGTGGTGATGGTGTGGGTAGATCCCTCGAAGTAGAATTGTGAGGTCAAAGTGTACAACTTTCATTATTTTATTTTAAAAAAAATTATTTATATATATAATGCACTCTCATTCTCTCTCTCTTTTATTCTCTCTCTTCTTCTCTCTCTCCCTTCCTCCCTCTCTGCCACAACTTATCAAGCTCTATGATATGATTATACCATGTGCTTTTTTGCATCTCCCCAGTATATAGTCTTGTGCCCTTCACCCAGCAAGTCCTTAGTGAACATTTGATGGTAGTGATAACAATAAAAAAGAAGTAGTATTGGGAGAAAGCATAGGTTTTAAACAAAAGGAGTCATATCTTTCAATAGAGTATAAAATAGTCCTTAAATTCAGATTATTTGGTGTCAGAGTCTGAGTTCACAGTTGTACCAATCCCCCTTTGTGTGACCTTTATTAAATTATAGTGTTAGTCATTTCTAACTCAAAGGTTTGTAGAAAGCACTAAATGAAAAATAAGGTTTATAGCATATCCCGGCACATAAATGCACTGAATAACAATGACTATTGTTTTGTTGTTGTTGTTGTTAGCTGATATCTGGAACCTGAAGGAAAATGGTCATTTCTTTAAGAAGTTTAAAGTGCATGAGAAATTTTACAGGATCAGAGCAAATAGGTGCTTATTTGGAAAAGCCTACAGCAGGAGAGACATCCAGAAACAATGGCTGGGGAATGGACAGTCTTTACTAGAAATGGCAATAATGGCAGTAAAAGTGAGCCAATGGGAAAAGGTGAAAGTCAGCCAAGGCAACCAGGGACTGCATTAAAGATAAAAAATCAAATCTGCTTTGGCATGGTGAAAACTAGCATTTTCATTCTGAACTCCTCTCCCAGTAGAAAACACCATTCGGATACCATTTTCCATTCCAGAGATAATCAACCATCTCCCTCTGAACACAGTATGGCAACCATCAGTCTGGCTCTAACCTGGGAGCTCTCTGTCACTGCCTAATTGACAGAAGGTCCTCCAAGCTGGCATTTCCTGTGGAGACCTTGACAGAAGCTACTCTGAAGTCTGGCATCTCCCTGGATCTTTAGGAACCCTGCTTTTTCAAAGGATTCTTCCCCAGATTGTTAAGGACATTACTATCTTTTTTCAGGATTTCCTGGATATACCCAATCCAGAATCAATAACTCGATCATTTGGCTGCATCTCTGAAACTGAAAAGACCTGCAACTCAAAGGTCTGAAGTGAGCTCAGAATACTGGGTGCTGACAGTGTCAGAGTGGGTCCCCACCCTCCTTCAGAGCCTTCCCTACCCCTCCCCATCACTCTCAGAGCTGCTGAGAGTTAACAAGTGTAAAGACCCCTTAGATCTATTTAGAGGGAAGACTAATTTACTGTGATTAAATGCAAGGTAGTGTTCGATTAGAAGAAGATAAACACAACATATCTAACCCACTATGATAAATTTTAAACCCAAAGTTAGAGCACACATAGGCTGCTGTGATAATAATTTACTAATTTAATGATGATGGAGGCTTTAAAGATCTTGCCATTCTCTCAGGGTGTGTATGAAGGACACCCCTAATGTTAATTAGAGTTTGCTTCATTAACAACTTAACCAAAAGACCATACTTTGTGAAATTATTTGGGAGCCTATGAGGAATGAGAGCTGATGGAAGCAAATTACCATGAGTATCTTTCCCATCAGTTAATGAAGGATATGAGGTATAAATCATTAGCAAGGGCCATATGGTGACAGTAAGTAAAAGAAAGGAGAATTTGGAGTTTGTGTATGGCAGCAGGGCAGATGGCTGTGAATAATGTGTGAAGGCACATGCTTCTTCATATGTGTGCCCCTCGTGGCAGCACAGGCACGCTCCGCCATGCAAACTTTGGGGTGGTTTTGTTTGGCACACAGCTGCTGCTCACACCTCTGGGCCTGCTAGAGTCAGAATCACCTCCAGCAGAGTGTTAAGGTGCGTTGGCAGACGAGAAGTGCTTAGAAACTGATGATGAATTCATGGGCCTGCACTGTGATTGGAGGGGTGACTCTCACACTGAGCCCAGTTCTTTCTGTCCCTAGCAGTGGGCACCTAAGAAGATGCGAACTCTGAAAAGTTCCAAACTGACTTGAGATTGTAGAAGCTGGGGGCTCCTTCCATCCCGAGGCAGCCATTCTGAAAGGCTATGCTTATTGGAGTCAACTGGGGATCTTCTAAAAGGAATTTCTGACTCTCACTCCCAGACATTTAACCTGTCTGGGATATGATCTGAGCATTAAGATTTGGAAAACCTCCCAGCACTTAGGGGGGCTGAGACAGGAGAATCATGAGTTCAAAGCCAGCCTCAGCAATGGCGAGGTGCTAAGCAACTCAGTGAGACCCTGTCTCTACATAAAACACAAAATAGGGCTGGAATGTGGCTCAGTGGTCGAGTACCCCTGAGTTCAATCTCCAGTACCAAAAAAAAAAAAAAAAAAGATTTGGAAAACCTTCCTCCATCCAGATGATTTTAACATGCAGCAAAATTTGGGAATCACTAGTCTATGGCCCTAGTTCAATGCCCAATGTAGCTGAAAGACTCTGAACTCTAGCAAATGCAGAATCTGGGCAGAGCCTGTTCCTGGGAAGATGGCTGGCCATCCAGTAGGGGTTCTAGGTCATGGTTCTAGGTACACTGTTCATTCTCTAGAATGAGCAGTTCTTTAGAATGAAGTGTTCTGGGTTGGGTCCCAGCACCACTGCTTACTTTGGATCATCATATCTCTGCCCCTTGGAATGGAGGTGACAAGGATTTCCTCAGGTGTTGTGAGAGAATTAAATGAAATAATATGTTTATTATTGTAGAGCCGAGTCTGGAATACAGTAAGTGGATATATAGTTTGTCTAACAAATGGGTAATAATTAGTAAAAAAAAAAAAAAGAAAAGAAGAAGAC
>PVHX01021682.1:0-29221 GCA_004024805.1 Geosciurus inauris
TAATTTGGGTAGGTCATATGCCTCTAGAAATTTGTTGGTGTCTTCAGGGTTTTCTATTTTACTGGAGTATAAATTTTCAAAGTAGTTTCTCATTATCCTCTGTATCTCAGTAGTGTCTGTCGTGATATTTCCTTTTTCATCTCGAATTTTAGTAATTTGGGTTTTCTCCCTCCTCCTTTTCGTTAGGGTGGCTAAGGGTACCTCATCTGATGTGTAAATGTTGTATTTCTTTTCCCAACATGGCATTGATTTTATTTTTGCTTTACTTTTCTGAGTTTATATTCTATTTAGAAAAGCAATAAATGATTTCCCATAAATTTAAACATTATGAGAATTCAAAACAATTTCACTTTTTAAAAATTATTGTTTAGAGAAATGTACTTGAGAATACAAAATAGTTCGGGGAGTTACACGGCTGTGTACATCTGAGGAATGCTCTCCTCCAGACCCCTTGATGAGTAGACTGGCTTTGGGTTTAGTAATTGCATCCCACATATAACATTAGCTGCTCCATGCTGGGTCTAGCATGGCCATTTCGGGAACCCTGTGGGGTTTGAAGAGAGCTAAATGGACTTGTTTCCAAGAGCCCCACTGGGTAACTGATGCTGATTTTGATCATTTGCATGGCATAACTATGTTGCAAGTGATAACAGTGAACAGTTGTAGGCAGAGAGCAAAAATCTGCGCAATGTAGAAATGGTGACTTCTAATTTTAAAGGAAACCAGGTGAAGAAAACAACCCACCTGGAAACTTTGTCTTGTTTATCTAAAAACCAAAGAATCATTTTTGATTCTGTCTTTCCTTTTACAACTTATTAGCAAGATTGATTAATACTCTCTCCAATACATTTTAAAAATATTTATTCCTATCTATACCCATGATCCTGGTTCATAATTCCAAGTCTGGATTATCAATTATTCTCTCCATCTTCCTTCATTTCTACCTTCAATACGTGCAACAATGTACAGCCAGAGTAATTTTCTCTCTTTCTTAATCAGATGTTTTGGTATGTTGTCCAGGCTGGTCTTAAACTCTTAGGCTCCAGCAATTCTACTATCTTAGACTCCCAAGTATCTGGGACTACAGGTCTGCACCACCACACCCAGCCAGTGATTTCCTAAAATGAAATCCAATCAAATCATCATTATCATCCCCTCGTTCTCCCCCTTTCTTCTTATTGTTCTGTTTAGTATTGGGGAATTGAACTCGGGGCCTCTCACACTAGGTGTAATGGTTAATTTGTCAACTTGATTGGATTAAGAGATGCCAATGATTAAGAGGCTTCTGGATGTGTTGATAAGGGTGTGTCTAGGAATTATTGGCAAGTGGGATAGCCAACTGAAGTGGAGACCCTCCCTAACCATGGGCAGCCCCATACAATAGGATGGTGGTTTGGATGGAATAAAAGTTGAAAAAACAAGGAAGCAGCCACAGATGCAAGCTCCATTCTTCTTGAATGGGTTCTTAATTGCTGCTGCGATTGTCTGAGGATATCAAACATTCCCTTCTTCACTCTTCCAAAGCAGACTCTGCCAGTGATTCTCTATGGAGTTTCCAGAAGCCTTGGGTTTCAGACTAGGGTAGCACCATCGAACCCTCTTGTTCTGGGGCTTCAGCCTCTTGGACTGTGCAGCTACTGATTCTAGCTCTCTAGCCTACAGAGGGCCATTGTAGACTATCCAGCTTCTGGTCAGTTAAGCCAACTGAATAAATCCCCTTTTTATAATTATAATTCCTGTTTAATCTGTTCCTCTAGAAAACCCTGACTAATACATTAGGCATGTGCTGTAACATTAATTTTAATCTCCAGGCCCAAAATAATTCTATTAAAAATGTTCCAATAACATTTCATGTCACTTTAAAGAATATCTAAACTTTTAACAAGTCCTACAAAATCTGCTTTCTGCCTCTCTTCAAAGTCATCACCTGCCAGTTTCCTTCTTGCTTACTCTATTCTTGATACACTAGTTTTGTTCTATCTCTTAAGCATGCCAAATTCAGTTTTGCCACAGAGCCTTTGCATATTCTAGTCTTCCTGGAGTATTCTTCCATGGAGTCATCATATAGCAAGTTTCCTAACTATAATGTGGTTACTCCTCAAATTTCTTCTTCCCAGAGAGGCTGTTCCTCAAATACAATAAACATTTGAAGTAGTTTCCTTTCCATTATCTCTATTTTGCAGTTCTTATTCAGTTTTCTTTTTAGCATTTATCACTGCTTTGCTTTATTTGGTGCTTAATATCTAGTATTCCCAATAAAATATAGTTGTTGTTGTTCTGTGTGTGTGTGTGTGTGTGGTTCTGTGGATTAAATCCAAGGCCTTGTGCATGCTTGGCAAAGTGTTTCCTTTCCATTATCTCTATTTTGCAGTTCTTATTCAGTTTTCTTTTTAGCATTTATCACTGCTTTGCTTTATTTGGTGCTTAATATCTAGTATTCCCAATAAAATATAGTTGTTGTTGTTCTGTGTGTGTGTGTGTGTGTGTGTGTGGTTCTGTGGGTTAAATCCAAGGCCTTGTGCATGCTTGGCAAAGTGTTCTACCACTGAGCTGCACCTCCAGCCATTAAATACAGGTTTTTAATGAACAGAAGCATTATAAGCTTTGTTGGCTGCTATATAGAATATTTGTTGACTCCTCCTGGAATATTTTTTAGCATGTAATGAGTGCTATATTTGACTTGTGAAGGAAAGAAATGAATGTTTTAATGCTAGGCTCTTGTGTTTACACTAATCTTTACCCGCCAGCCCTAGACTGGTATGTTAGACTTTGGTTACTTTATTTATAGGAAGCACAAGTAGACCTCTGAGCTAAGGTGGCTTGTTAATAAGGTCTCCTTGATGCTAGGATCCTTCACAGATTTTATGAACCATCTCTCTGGGCTCTTGACCTCTGGTTCCATTGTGAGCCTTGCTACCTGCTATGTTTCACCAGGTTTTGGGTCCCTTGATACAGATGTCACAGAGCCTTCAATCCTGACTGATGACTGGTCTCTAGATCTCTGGCTGACCGTGACATTTAGGACTAGAAATGCCCCTGTGAGTGCCGATGAGTCATCTTGGGTCTCTATCTTTCATCTAAAGGTGTGATCCAGGCTCATCCCTCGCTCAGCCCACTTTTCAGAGTGCTTGGTCTTTTCATTTTGACTCAGGCTTTTCCCAGGGAATCCTCGCAGAGAGGCTTCACTGAAATTTAACTTGAGCTCTAAAACTAGAAAACCTAGTATCAGAGCAGAACAAATAGTGCACATGAAAACATGACAACATGACTTTGTCACTTATTACATATATATATTTTTTTATATCGGGAATTGAACTCAGGGGTACTCAACCACTGAGCCACATCCCCAGCCCTATTTTGTATTTTATTTAGAGTCTCACTGAGTTGCTTAGCACTTGCCTTTGCTGAGGCTGGCTTTGAACTCCCTATTCTTTTGCCTTAGCCTCCTGGAGCTGCTGGGATTAGAGGCGTGTACCTCCATGCCTGGCTGTCACCTATTTTTTTTTTTTTTATATCACATGTCCTTTCACTGTTTAAAGGTGAGTCTGTTGTTCTAGCCATATAGAGATGTAGACTATGCAGATTGTAATTTTTTAAATATAAGTAAATCTAGCTGGGGGAAATATAGACAGTAATTTTTTTTAAGTATTTTTTTAGCTGTAGATGGACGCAATGTCTTTATTTTATTGCTTTGTATGTGGTGCTGAGGATCGAACCCAGGGCCTCACGCATGCGAGGCAAGCGCTCCACCGCTGAGCTACAATCCCAGCCCTATAGACAGTAATTTCCCACATCTAAAAGCTGTCCTATCCTTTCCGCTTACTCTGCTTCCAAAATCTATATTCATTGTGTGAAATCAAGAATCTTAACCTTTCCAAGTCCAGCCTCCTTCTTTCTTCTCCTTCTCCTTGACCTCTTCCTCCTTCCACCTTCACCCCCTCCCCCACCGCTCTCCTCCTCTCTCTCCTTTTTTTTGGCACTAGGGATTAAACGCAGGGCCTCTTGCATGCTAGGCAAGAATTCTGCCACCAAACTATACCCCAAGCACTGCACTACATCCCTAGCCCATTGTATTTTATTTTGAGACAGCCTGGCTGAAGCTCAGGTTTCTTCAACTGGAATTTTCCATGGAAATTTTCCCGTCACCCAAGGCTTCCTTCCCAGGGTGCTCCTGTGAATATTAAGTACTATGATGGATTGAGCAACTCTAGTATTATTCTACACCTCTGCAACCTTAGAGAACTATAAGGGTGGGCATGCTCAGTCCTCCTCCTATTATAGAGGAAGTAGGCCTGTGTCAGACACCTTGGTACCTCTCCAGGGCTCTTTCCATGGTTTGCCAGACAGTGCCAGCTGACCTATGCCAGTAAAATATTTCAGATCTTAATAACGAAGCAAAACCACAAAGTAGTCATTTTTATTGTAGGAACATTCTGCCAGTGATCTGCTTGGAAAATACTGCATAAAAATGGAAGTTGTTACAATGAAAGAAGAGATACAAAGAATGACTATGTGGGATTGTTGTAAAAGAGTCAGTTTATGATATACCATGAATTTTAGATGGTTTGATAGAGCTGGGACTTAAATTTTGAAATGATAATAGCTGAACATGCTCAAGCCTATAATTAGGTAATTAAAAGTTATACAATATTGTCTGCTTATGAACCTTAAATCATAGATTTGCTGTGATAAGGGGGATTTTTATAAGTCATTAAGTAAGCTCTTATGTCTAAATTCAGACAAGATTAGACCTGTATTATTTTTGGAATTAAGTGCAGTCACACACTATGCAAAGTTTTGGTCAATGACTGACCAAATATGCAATAGTGATCTCCTAAGATTACATTGCCTAGTGACGTGGTAGCATCTTAGATTGTTACACAATGAAAAAAATTACCCAATACCACATTTTTCAGAAGTTATCTTTGTTAAGCAATGCATGACTGTATCTATCCAAAACAAATGAGGAAACGACCTCTGCCTCTTCAGCCACTGCTTTTTACAGAAGTCTAACATTCCAGTTTCTCATAGTATCAATGAAAATTCACAGAAAAATCACCATTTGCTTGAGTATTTATATATTTAAAGGCACTCTTGATTTCATTATGCAATGTTTTTTAAGAGAATCTGTTTGAATTATTATTCTCAGGTGAAAGCAATAAGAAGTAAATGACTATTTGTTAGAAATTTGATGTTTGTTAGGCACAACTGATAAAACTAAATACAAACTTTTACTGGAAAGTGTTGAATGGCCAAAAGAACAAAGTATGAAGAGAAGTATACTTCCAGGAAAATGGAGAAGATGTATTTACCTCTATTCTTGTAATAAAACTCAAAACCCTGGACATTGTTCAGTTGTCCCTTAGGTTCTGAGGGGATTGTTTCCAGGACTTCTGTAGATACCAAAATCTGCAGATGCTCGAGTCCCTTATATAAAATGGCATTATATTTGCATATCACCTATGCACATCCTCCTATATGGTTCAAATCATCTCTAGATTACTTATAACAATTAACATAATATAAATACTGCAGAAAAAAATGGTTACACTATATCGTTTAGGGAATGTCAAGGTAAAAATAGTCTGTTCATGCCCAATACAGAAACAATTTTTCTTCCAATACTTTCTATCTGGTTGGTTGAATCTATGGATGTGGAACCTGCAGATTCAGAGGAGCTACTGTATATAAATAAGTGAGAAGATTCTGAAGGGTAGACAGCAGAAGGAGACCCACCAGTGACTTTGGAAACTCACCATGAGGAGCTATGTGGCAGTAAGTCTTTGCATTTTCTTTGCTCCATAGTTTATATCCCTGACCTGCATATTAGAGAAGCTGGGACCTATTCATGCTAATATGCATGTACAAAAGAAGCCTCAAGAAAAGCCAGACGTCTCTAGCCAAAGGACAAGGAAAAGAACAGCTTACCAAGACAGAAAACTTTTAGAAAATAACAGCACTGTTCAGGTTAAATACCATAGAAGAAAACAAAGCAACTCTGGCCTCACTTCCACTCATACCAGTAAAGGCTGACTAGGGAGCAGAGATCTCCTCTCTTGCTAGAAGGGGTACCACAACCACCTCCTCCACCAGTGATGCCAATGAAGGAGCCAGGGGGCCTGGCTTCTAACTGTGCTAGACAAGAACAAGGCTGCAGTGCCACCTCCCACCCTTGCCCCCACACAGAGGAGTCAGTGGAGGTGGTCCATCTTCTCCTAGCCAAGGTGATATCAGAGGAGGCCTATGGGGAGCAAATTCTCTTAGCCCCTCAGCATTAATAAGGAGTACCTGCCCCTCCCCACTCAATGGAGATGGAGAGAACCTGCATTTGGAAACACACCTGGCTTTAACAAGGTGGGAGACTTGTCAGAGGAGGCCTGTTAAAACATAACATTCAAATAAGATCAGAGTCTTACAACACAGCCTCCAAAATGGCCAGGTTTCTCTGTTGATAGCAGTACAACTCACAATAGCCAAGTTCTGGAGCCTAGGTGCCTATCAATGTATGAATAAATAAAGAAAACATGGTATACGTACACAATGAAGTTTTATTTAGCCATAAAGAAGAACGAAATTATGTCATTTGCAGAAAAATGGATGGTACTGGAGAACATACACTGAATAAAATAAACCAGACTCAGAAGGTCAAAGGCTATATGTTTTCTCTTATATGTCGAAGCTAGAGAGAAAAAAACAAGGAAAAAAGTACAAAAGGAGACCAGAAAAGTAGCGAAGTAGAGGATGGGGAACCAGAACAGAAGGAAGGATTAGAAAGGGGAGGTATTGGAAATTTTTAAGGGGGAGGTACTGGGAAATAAAATTGACCAAATTATGTGCATGTATAAAGAAATCACAATGAATCCAAATATTATGTATAATTACAATGTTCTAACAAAAAATTAATTACAAAATGGCTAGATTTTAATCAAATATTACTTGTTATGTCAAGAACCAGGATGATCTCAAACTGAATGTGAAAACTCAACCTATGATTAAAAGATTCAAAATAGTAAAAGATGTCAATTTTCCTTAAACTAATATACAGGTGTGCCACAATTTCTAAAAGAAAAAAAAAATCCCAGCAAGAAGATTTTATTTTTCAGTACAAATCCCTTTTCTTTGTTGATATAGATGATTATTCTAAAATGTATATGAAAAGGCAAAAGAACTAAAATAGCTGAATGAAATTTGGGGGAAGAAAGACAAGGAGGAATCAGTCTACCTGACTTCAACACTTACAGTAATCCAAACTGTGTGGTATTAGAAGAGGGATATACATGCAGATCAATAGAACAGAATACAAAACCCAGAAATAACCCCACACAACGTAACCAACTGATTTTGCACAGAGGTATAAAAGCAAATCAGGGAGAGAGGATAGTTTTCCAGTAAAAGATCCCCACCTTAAACCTTGCACCTACAAAAATGAACCCTAAATTTGTCATAGATTCTTCCTGCCACACCCACAGAAATGTTAGAAACATTTAAAGGTAGATGGCTTGTCTTAAAAAGTTAAAGACAGACCTACATAACTTCCTTTCAAATCCTGGTTGAGTTCTCTCAACACATAGTGTTTAAGCCACAGTGAACAAAAGTTAATTAGTAAGACCCTAAAACCTGACCTGATGGGAGAAAGTTACTGTCACCATGAAGAATATGTGACATCACCTCACTGCTACTCTTAGCTTCAACTCTGAATTAGATGCTCTGATTCTCAAACTTTGCTTTGTTTTCTAGTCTTTAATTTCTGCTCATTCTCTTATTTTCTGTTGTACTTGAGAGTTCAATGCCTGGGTCTTCCCTTTGCAGATCTGGCACTCCATCCACCATAATTCTGAGTTTCTTACAGGTGAAAATGTTGGAGATTGCTGTGGGCAAACCACCCCTCCCAGCTCAACCATAATAGGTGTCCTTATCTCAGCCACATCCTAAGCTGCCTGCTTTCCACTTGTTTTACTTCTGCTTCATAAGAAGGAACTACAATATAACAGAAGCTTATCTATATCTTGGGTAAACACTGCAGAGTCTGTGTAATTTATAGCTTATAATAAAATCATGTGTGGAGGACATCTGCTATTTTCACCTGTAAAGCATTCCATCTTCCTTGTGTTTTTTTGTTAGTTTTTGTATTTTTCTGTAGTAGTGGGGATTGAATCCAAGGCCCCATGCATGCTAGTCAAGGGCTATATCCTCAGACCATTTTATTTTTTATTTATTTATGTATTTATTTTTTTCCTCATAGAATCAGACAAATCTATTGAAAAATTTATTTGGAAAAATGAGACCCAAAATAACCAGAGCAATTCTTTTTTTTAATTAATTAATTAATTTATTTGTCCTATTTAGGTTTACATGATAGCATTTTATTTTTATTTTGAGACAGAGTCTTGCTAAATTGCCCAGCCTGGCCTCCAACTTGCAATCCTCCTGCCTCAGCCTCTTGAGTAGCTGGGATTATAGGCATGTGCCACTCTGCCCAGCCATATTCCTTCTTTTCATAGTAGCATTCCAGTTTACTTTGAGGAATAGTCCAAACCTTCTTGAATATATTCTTAGAAGAACTGTCAATTGAGGTACCACAGGTCTAAGGTCACTTCCACCTTGCCAAGGGATTGGTACAAAATCTGTGCTAGGCTAATCAGGCTAACTTCTAGAATTTGGAATTTGAACATCTAAACCAGTAGACAGATCATTGGGGCTGAATCATTCTGATCATGGCAGCTCAAAGAAATTTTCTTTTAAAAATTTATGAAATTTAGGTTCCTAGAGCTGTCTTGCATCCTGGTTTTCTTTGATTCAGTCTTTGTTCTTTGTTGCTTTATAAATTTCCAATTATTCTACGCCTTTCCCACCCCCTTTTTCACTGAAGTTAGTCAGAAACTATTTCTGATGATTACAGTCCGACACACCAGCTGACACATTTTTCTTATTACTATTATTGAGAGTGCAAATTGCTATGGTATGCTGGGGCCTGACCATGGCAACCTTGTCCTAAGAATTTCTGTGATTTTTTAATCTCTACACTGATCTCAGGAGATAACAACTGGTATCCTTGACAACTAGAATTGATAATTTATGCTTGATTAAAGCAAGACTTAGGTTAAGTAACTTGCATACATAAAATGTGGTTTTACCCAACTTGTAAAATGTGGTTTTATCCAACATACAGTAAAGTGTATGTTGTTCGGATTTTATGGGACAATCTTCACAACAACATTCATAAAGTCTGCAATCAAAGACAATACTTTTCTAATCTTTCTATAGATAACATTTTGAATTTCTGAACTACCGAAGTTTTGAGACCCACATAGAGGAAACATTTAGAATTTCTTCTAAGTGTTGTCTTATTAAAGCCTTTTCTTCCTGGATGTTACATAAAGGGATGAATTTAGATGTTTAATACATGTCAGCCAGATGAGCGAATGGGAGGGAAATTGGTGCATAGAGGCTCTGACTATTCAATCACCAAATACAAATAGAACAACTATTATGTGCTGTATACTATGTTGGACTCTAGAAGTACAAAACAGAAAAAATACTGTTCTCATACCCTGCTAAAGAAAAATATTAGCCAAATACTTGTTAAAGGTGGTAAAGCAGATTTCATTTACAGGAAGTCCATGGAGAAGTGGAATCTTGCAGTGGAGGAAAAAGAATGGACCTAACACTGACTCTGATAAAGACAAATGAGAATTTATAACCAAGGAATAGTGTGTGGCCAGCAGATGGAAAATTACCAGGAGGAAACATCAAATGTAAGGGACTTCTAGTTAAATTGATATGCTAGGTCTTTTGCTGAAGGCAGATAAGGGTAATAATATATTTAGGAGGTCAGATATCAAGGGTGAACCATTTAACAGGACACTCAGCTGGGTTCTGCCAGGAAAGGGAGGCCCAGGCATAGGCTCAGTCAAGCTGAGGACTCAGAGGATCCTTCCTTAGGCTTTAAGTCTTTGTCAAACCCAGCAAGCTAATAGTCAAGTGGATTAAGGGGTAAATAAGTAAACTAGAACAATGATTGTTTTGGGGGGGGTGTACCGGGGGTAGAACAATGATTTAATTATGTGATAATTAAATATAATCACTTATCAATTTTGATATTTATAGTTATTATAATTTATGCTCCCCATGTAAAACATTCAAATAAATACATCATAGTGTTATACAAGTGCATAGAAAAAAATCATTCAAACTGACTCAATCCTTTGATAATAATTAGAAATGATACACATGCCTAACATGCTCTCTACAGTAAAATGAGGGTGTAGTAAATATTGCAATGCTTATAAAATGTGTTTTTACCCGAAGAATAAAGTTGAGTTTACCAGAGAAATATTTTATACAGTCTTAGTAATCACATTTCAAGTTCGTGGTAACCACAAAAAAATAAAATGCGTGCCACAGAATCAAAACCAAAATGTCAGTGTGATTTGCATTCTCTCACTGACATCATACTGTATGTAAATGAGCTAAATCTGAAGCCCAAAGAAGGGAAGGCTTTATTTATACCTAGTTAAGACAGGTATGAGAATTTACATTGAAACTGAAACTTTCTGTAACACAAACCAAAGTATTGATTTTACACATTTTCTAACATGAGTCGAGATGCAGAAAATTTTAATTGTAGTGTACAGAATTATGTAAATTGGCTACAAGAATCCCTAGAAGGATTTGAAGAATGTTTTGCTAATATTGGGAAATATAGAGAGCTGTTTTCAATTTATACAATGCTCCTTTGAATTTGATGTTAATAGTACTGAGTTGATACAAGTGTTAGCAATTTAAAAAACAAGGACAGTTATGCTTTTGCTTCATAGGCATTATCTATTCTTTGAAAAATGATGAACTAATCTTGTCAACATGAACACATATGAACACATATGAAAGTGAGTGACTTTCAGTATTCACTTAGGTATTAGAAAACTTAGGGTTTGAAAATTTCAGGTAAGTAAATCTACTGTTTGACTGCAAAGCTTATGAAATCCAAGTACAAATAAATTATTTTGATAAAAAATAAGTATCTACATTGAGATGTGATTTAAATGTAAAGTAAACACTGGTTTTGAAGATTTAAAAAAAATCAAAATATAGCCATTAACAAGTTTGAGTCTGATTATAGGATGAATGACAATACTTTGGGTATCTTGGGTTGAAATATGTGTTGTTAAAATGAATTTTACCTCTCTGTTTTCACTTTTTATAATGAGACTGGTAGAAAGTATACAATTATGCTCCATGCATTATATTTCTTTTTTTTAATTTGTTTTATTTAGGCTTACATGTTAACAGTGCAATTTGATTCATTGTACATAGATAGAGGATAACATATCAATTCTCTAGTTGTAGGTTGTATAGAATCACATCATATATGCAGTCATACATAAAGTTAGGGTTATTATGACCATCATATTCCATCACCCTTGCTGTCCCCATGCCCCCTCCCCCCTTACACCCCTGTGAACAGAGATCCACCATTGTTCCCATGTCCTTCCCCACATTATGGATCAGCATCCACTTATCAACAAGTACATTCAGCATTTGGTTTTCTGAGATTGGCTTACTTCACTTAGCATGATATTCTCCAACTCCATCCATTTACCTGCAAGTGCCATAATTTTATTCTCTCTTATTGCTGAGTAATATTCCATTGCGTATATATACCACAGTTTCTTTATCCAGTCATCTATCGAAGGGCATCTAGGTTGGTTCCACAGTTTAGCTATTGTGAATTGAGCTGCTATAAACACTGAAGTGGCTGCAGCACTGTAGTACGCTGTTTTTAAGTCTTCTGGGTATAGACCTAGGAGTGGGATAGCAGGCTCAAATGGTGGTTCCATTCCAAGTTTTCTAAGGAATCTCCACACTGCTTTCCAGATTGGTTGTACCAATTTGCAGTTCCACCAGCAATGTATGAGCGTGCCTTTTCCCCTGGATGCCCTCTCTCACCACTGCTATTCAACATAGTCCTTGAAATACCATGCATTATATTTCTACTGGTCAGAACTACTCTAGGACGGTGGAGAACTCATGAGCAAGGTGAGAAACAGCTTTTTAAAAACAGATTCACTAAAAGCCTTCAAATTGGAAAACAATAGTAGATAATTAGAATGGAAATCAGAAAAGAGTGGCACCCAGGAAAGGAAATCATTTCAGAGAAGAAATAGTCAAAAGGTCAATGCCATGGAGAAGTTAAAATGTACTAGAGGGGAAAAAGAAATATGTGGCAAGCCCCAATTGCCTTAGAAATACAACTTGATTCAGATTAGCAGACCTAGCCAGATGTTTGGTTCTGCCAGCCCAAACCTGCTATACTTTATTAGGCAGGCCCAGTCTAGTGTTTGGGAGTAAGACTCGGAAAGTCCCAAATGACTTCACCTAATAGAATGAGAAGAATTTGGCATCTGCTATAGTATAGTTAACAGCTTGGTCTCTGGTCTGACGCTATTAGGAGGTGATAAAACTTTTAAGGAGTGGGCCCTAATGGGAAGCTTTAGGTCATTGCAGTTTGCTCTAGAAGGGGATAATGGGAATCTAATCCTTTCCTGTCTCTTTTTTCACATAGAGACATGAGGTGAATGGGCCTTCTTCTGTGTGGTCCTACCATGGCGTACTGTGTCACCACAGGTCCAAAGCAATAGTGAATAATCAATCATGAAGTGAAACCTCCAAAACTATGAGCCAAAATAAACCTTTCCTTTTTTAAAATTAATTTATCTCAGATATTTTTTACAGTTATAGAAAAATGACTCGAACAGTATCCCTCAGGGAGAGAAGAGACCAGGATAAACTTAAGAATGTGGGCAAAGGTAGAGTGTGAACGGCAAAGAAGAGAGAGGAGCCAGTGAGATGTCTTGATACTAAATAATACCATGTGGGAGGAACAAGAGGTGGGGAGGCTGAAAAACTTCAACAAGGGATGATTAACATCACATCTGAAGTCATTTGCTTTACTTCCATGTAACCCACCTCTTCTGTTTTTGCCAAACTCTCAGTAGAAGCTGCCGTCCACATACAGACCTGTAGGAGTATATAAATAATACAAATCGTATAAATAATGGCAAAGGATTAAATGTCAAGTATGGATTGTTGTGAGGTAGAACAACATGTGTGGGTTGTAAGATAATTTACTGCAGAACTAGCAGAGCAAAGCCATGGATTCAAACTTGGGGTTACCATGGAAAGACTGGGGAATGTTTTATATTCTTACTTCCCTATGTGGGTGGGGTATAGTTAGAGGCAATTTGATCTCTATCTCCAAGAGAAAAGTGAACCAAATTAACATCTATGTTGCAAAGATAAAGCCTGAAGAGTATTCTTTGGGTTAAGCTACAAGATTGTAATTAGAGGTCTTGGAGAGAAGCAGGGTACAAAATGTATGGCCAGTCCTGGCTGTCAGGGGAGAGGAAGCAGACACAATGAGCTTCAAGTCCTCCTTTTGGATCTTTGTTGTGAGAGCAAGGAGAGAGACTGATGTAGCTGGAAGCGTTTTGTTTTATTTTTGGATGGAATGTTGGAACATTTTTTGTATGCTAAATAGAGCAGTAGAAAGTCTATTCTTTCTATATAGCAGCTTTGTGCTGAGAGTACAGTGTATAAGTCTTTTCAATATCAAAGCAGACGTGGCAGTGAAAAATTTTGGAGTAGCAAAATGGGAGTTTCAAAATCACAGTGTGGTGCTGACAGGAATGATGTTAGTCAAGAAACTAAGGGCTGGTATCCACGGGCTGGGAGGCCAAGTAGTGTGGCTTGCACCAGGCACTGCCGTGCATGATGTGGAGGTGGCTGTGAATTTTAAGCTAGCTTTGAGATAACAGTGGATTGGAGAAAGTCATCTTCCTCTCTGATCTCTGCTTACATCCTTAACTGTCAGGGGTTGGCATCCATTAGGTATGTTCCCCTGTCCTCTCTCTTTTCTTAAATACATGTGTTAAACATTACTTCCATGTCATAGCACTTGTGTTCTCTGTTCATGACCATAGAATCTCTAATGTGATGCTATAGGCTGCCTCCACCAAATAACTAGAGTAAGCACAAAAGTTGAAATCTACTTGTCATAAGAGGATTAGATGATTTTTTCAGTCATTTCCAGGATTACATCTTATAATAATTCTAAAGAAAAGAATTTTAAAGAAAAGAATCAACTCTACTCACTCTTGAACTCATCTACATAATACCCTAATTAACTATACCACTAAAGTATTCTCAAAATTATTCTTTAATCTGATGTATTTGTATGGATTCTAAGTGTCAATCACATGTTATATTTAGATGTCAATCACATGACTACAAATAGATTATGACCTGCCGTAATTATGAATTCTTAGATAATTTGATTAATTTAAATAGACTGGATTGAGCATTTCCTACATACTAGATGGTAGAACAATAAAGATAAATAGAGGGAAGGCAGGTCTATTGAACACTAGCTCAGAGGGCAGTACTCTTCTGGTGGTTCAGAAGATGCAGGAGTTCACAGAAAGAATACTTTTTCTTGGGAATTTGTGGCAGGGCTCATTGAGGAAATGTGAGTCAAAAGGACCTTGGAAATATATAGAACCTTATGAAATGGAGAAAGGGCTTTATGGATAGTGGGAGTAATAAGAACAAAGACCAGAGTGAAGTACTGTGAGGGACACATTGTAAAAGGTATTTAAAGGTACAGCATGGGGCACATGGTTGAGCTAGAGGCATTGATGTGAGATAAGGCTTTTGCAGGACTTAGAATGAAGTTTAGATACTATCTCATGAGCAATGGGAATTCACTTGCAGTTTTTGAGCAGACTTGACAAGTTAACTTTCAGCTGCAATATTGAGCTTAGATTGCAGAATGAAAATAATAAAAGCCAACAGATATCACAAATGTCCAGGCAAAAGATAAAGGAGACATGGGTTAGAAGATACGGAGTTGAACTGAGAGTAGGCCACAGGTTCTGGATGGAAAAGTTTTGTAAAGTAACTATTGTAATTGATGGTAAACAAGGAAAAGTCAAGAAAGATCAAAATGTATTCAATATTGTGAAAGGAAAAAAAATCCTATTTTTTTTTCACTTTTCTCATCATCTCTTTTTTAAACTTTATTTTTTTCTTTTTACCCAGAACCAAATCAAACTACCCCAGTGCAATCTGACTTCCAACTGCAGGGCGTAGGCTGGCACCTAGACTCCTACACCTCCTAACCAGGAAGTCTACCAGCTTTCCTTTTAGACAAAGGTACAGGGAGGGTGGCATGTAAATGAATAATTTTGAGTGTCAATGTTGAAGGTAGAAGGCACAGTTAGGATCATACAACTTTTAATCTTTGTCTTTGAATTTACAGAATTATATTACTTTTCCATCAAGCCACCCAAACACATTAATAGACAAATAACTAACTTTTTGCTGAGAAACTAAGTGAGGCAAAAATCATATTAGTCATATCATAACTATGGAATATACTTTGTGCAAGATTTGTTCTGCAAAATCCAGTCTCTGTTAATTCAGAACATTGGAAGTGAGACTCACATAACCAGCCCACTGATGATTCTGAAAACCTCTCCATTGCTGGTAAGCAAATGGGTCAAGTATAGGAACTTCAGAACTGCATGATCTATTTAAGGGTCATAAAAGGATGGCATGTGCTTTTGGTTATGCATTACTCTGCTGGAATGTACATTTGACCCTTCTATGGAAAAAAAAAAAAGTTATATCTTATCTTCCCAGTCTAAACTCTGGAGAGAGCTACCAAGCTATTCCTGGGCATAGGGTTTTAGTGGCTTTCCTGTAGTTTCAAAGCATGGACTGACATATAACCAAGTCAGGCATTTTCCCCAGACATTTCCTAAGATAGTTTGATTTCTTGTTAAGGATTATGCTCTACTGAATATCTTGGCAGTATTTAATATGGACAGAAATTTAGAACTCTGACACTAATTATTTCCATGATAATGAGCAAATCATATTTCTTTTCTCAACTGTGGTTTCCTCCTTGGTGAATGATAACACTGAACTACATGATAGCTCAGTTCCTTTCTGATCCTTTTTGGAATTCCTCTTATCATACTTCATATTCACTGTATTGGCCTCTCTAGAGAGATCTGCAGAGCTTCTCCTGCTCTTTCCTCTTTCCATAGCAAAGTGAATCAGTCTTTCCCTGGGAAATTTTGTAAGGGATGCCTCCTAGCAGGTCTACTTTGGGAAAACACATGTCTAAATTATAGAAAAGCAGAGACATGACAGAAATATCTCATACTGGGTTTTTCCCTTCTCCATAAGCAATTTGAAAATTTGACAAGGTACAAGAAGCTGTGGTTTTTGGATGCTGGACATATGCAACACAGGTTCAGGATCTCTCAGGAGATCAAATAAAGCAATTCATAGATCCTCTTGGTGCTACAGTTTAAGTGTGTCTCACTCATTTAAATGTTGGGGGCATTGATCCAGGGTGGCTTAAGTGAGAGGTGGTAGGGCCTTTAAGAGGTGGAGCCCACTGAGAGGTTATAAGATCAACCTCTCGCTGTGCTTTGGCTTTCCATCTTGTTATGTGGTCACTTCCTCTCATGTGCACTTATACCATTGTGATGTCACTTGCCATAGCCAAGATGGTACTGCCACCATGCCCTTGAACATCCAGAATTGTGAGCTAAATAAGCTTATTTTATTTACAAAGGTACCCAGTCTCAGGCATTTTGTTACAGTAACAGAAAACTGACTTATATACTTGGCTTTCTGCCTGGATGAACTTTCTAGAGCAAGTATTGGAGGGAGGGAGAATTTAAGCACAGCATGGAGATCTCAGTGTATTGAGGAAGCAGAGACTAGAGTTCTAGGACTGTGAAGGCCTAGAAATTTGCAATACAAAGGAAGTTCACAGGAAAAATAATCTGCATGGAACCTCTTGATTCTGTTGTTAAATACTAAGCAAACTCCATGAGGTTAGAAAACAGCTCACTGAGGTCTGGTAGCCTTTTAAACTACAGCTACCCAGAAAAAAGAAACTTGTGGAATGTCCAGGGCGTTTCATAGAGCTGCAGAGGGATTAGGCTTTACTTCTGAAGCTCAAATATCCTTAGATTAAAGACTTACAGATCATCCTTACAAAGTTTAAAAAGGAACCTGACCCACAATTCACCTTCTTCTCCAGAGACAAAATTCCTGAAAATAACAAATCCAGACATTCAGCTATTTAACACTATAATGCTCAGCAACCAATAAAAAGTAACAGGTATCTTACAAAGAAGGAAAATATGACCTGGAGAAAACTAAGCCAATAACAGAAATAATGGAGTGCTCAGACAAGGACCTCAAAAGGTGTTAAGAACAAGATCAAAATTTAAAGAAAAAATACCAACATGATGAGGATAAACAGAAGAGGAAGACCAAAATGGATCTTATACATGTGAAAAAGACAATATTTAGTATGAAAGCTTCACAGAATAAGACACTGCAGAATAAAGTCAATGAATTTAATAATAGAAACTACTCAACTGAAAGGAAATAGAGAAAGAAAAAAACTGAAGAACAATGCCTCCCTGACCTTCAGGTTATTAGAATTTAATTCCCTGAAGAAAGAAAGGGGAGGGACAGAAAAAACAATGAAGACCAAATGTTACAGAATTTTTCAAATTTAATGAATACCATAAACCTATAGATCCAAGAAGCTCAAATATGAAAAACACACAAAAAGATGACCCACAATGCATCATAATCAAATTGCTGAAAAACAGAAATGAAGAATTTACCTTTAGATTGGACAGAAAGGAAAAGACTCCTTACATACAAAGGAAGAAAAATGAGAGTGAACTCAGGACTTCACATCTGAAACACAATAGCTCTAAAACTATGAAACAATCATTAGAGAGCCAAAAGAAAAATAAAACTTCAGCCTAGAATTCCACATTCAGTGAAAATATTTTTTAAAAATAACAGTAAAGATCTTTTTGTGAAAAATAAATGGATAAGAGATTTGCTTTTCTTTTCTCTTTTTCTTTCTTTGCCAGAAGACCTGCCTATAAAAGAAGGTTTAGGACTGGAAAAAAAAATGATGGAAACCTGAATGTATACAAAGGAAAGAAGAGGGTCAGAAATAGTCAATGGATGGATAGGCATAAAAGAATATTTGTATTTTAAAAAAATTCTTTTAAAAATCATTGACTATTCAAAGAAACATTGAACATATATTGAAGAAAAATGTATAACAATGATAGCACAAAGGATGGGAAGGGGGAAAGCAAAGTGTACTCTTGTAAGTTGCTTGCATCTTACAGAAAGTGTGATATCATTTGAAAGACGATGGCAATAAGTTAAGGAAGTACATTATGTACCCTAGTGTAAATAACGAAAAATCTAACAATGAATCATAGCTACAAGATAATAGTGGAGATTAAATAGTAAATTCTAAAATGTACTAAATTAATCAACCAATAGCAGGAAGAAATTGATGGAAGAACAAAACACATGGAATCCATAGGCAACAAATGACATGATGGTAGTTGTGAAGCCAATCAAACTCATAATGCCATTGGATAAAAGTGGTCTAAACACTCCAGTTTTCAGAGAGAGATTTGCAAACTAAATGAAAAAGCAAAAGCTAACTATATCCTTTATATAAGTAATACACTTTAAATAAATAGTTCACATAAAAAATAAAGATAGAAAAACATAATAGCACATAAATATTTCTCATAAGAAAACTGGAGGGATTGTATTCCTATGATGCAAAACAGACCTCAGGACAAGAATTATTATCCAGGATCAAGAAGGACATTTCATAATGCTAAAAGAGTCAATTTCTTATAGCAATGTAACAATCTTAAATGTGCATGCTACCTTAATTAAGGACATCATATAGATGGAATAAAAATTGAGAGAACTATCAGATAAATCCATAAGAGTAAAGGAAGCTTTCAACTCTCTTCACTGCTCCTTCTCTCATTGTGAGTGTAAATAGGGGGTAAACAATCAACCAGGAAGTAAATGGAAGATTTGAATAATACTATTAACCAGCTGGACTTCATTGACTTTTATAGAACACTCCACCCAATAAAGTAGATAACACCTTACTTATCAGTACATTTGTATTATTAAGCAAGGTAAACCATTTGTAGGCCCATAAAACAAACCCCAAATATCAACAGATCTTAAAAAGTTGAAATTGCACAGACTATGTGCTCAGACCAAAAAATAATTAAATTAAAAATGAATATTCAAAAATCTGAAAAATACCCCATCATTTGGGAATTAATTCATACTTCTCTCAATAACCTACAGGTCAGAAAATGGATACAAGGTAAGTTAGAAAATATTTTGTAATGAATAATAAAGAAGAAAAACCTACCAAAATTTATAGGATGAAACAAAGCCAGAAAATTAATTCTTTTAAAGGATTATACTAGAAATGAAACAAAGTGTAAAATCAATGACCCAGAGATAGTTAGAAAAAGAAGAGCAATTTAAACTCAAAGAAATAGGAGACAAGAAATAAAGGTAATATGAAATCAAGGGAATATAAAATGGACACATAAACAAAATTGGTTCTTTTACAAGATCAAGAAAACTGACAAATTTCTAATTAGACTAATAAAGCAAAAAAAGAGGGACAAATGAATTAGCAACGTCAGAAGTCTAAAAGGAGATATCAGTAGAGTTTGAAAAAATTAAGTAGACAATATAGGTATTAAAGCAAATTAATGCCAATAAATTCAATAACTTGGATGAAATGAAGATGTTCTCTAAAGACATATATTAACAAAATTTAGAAAAGATGAAAGAGTGCATCTGAATAACCTTATTTGGCAATAAAGAGCAAGTCAGGCCCCTCTGATTTTTATTTGTGAATGCTACTACTTTTTCATGACTGTTCCATAAGAGAGAACCCATCCCTACCCATTTAAGAGGCCAGATTTATTGAGAAAGCAAAACTAGAGAAATATAGAACAGTCTAAGTATGGGAAAGTCTTTAAAAAAATGCGAAAAAAATTATTTTGTGTTGAACCTAAGGGCACTCTACCAGTGAGCTAATTCCCCAGACACTATTTTGATTTTATTTTGAGACAGTGTCTCTCTAAGTTGCTGAGTCTGGCCTCAAAGATGCCATTCTCCTTCCTTAACTTCCCTAGTCATTGGGACCATGAAAATCTTTTAACAAAATTGAATTCAGTAATATATATGAAAAGGAAAATAAATCATTAATAAATGAAGTTTTCTCACAAGTATAGAGTTAGTTTCATATTTGGAAACCAATTTAATACATCATATTAGCAAAAAAGAAAATATCTGAATATTTGAATGGATACAAATTAAAACCACACAGAGATACCAGTTTACATTCATCAAAATTACTATAATTATAAAGACAATATTAAGTTTTAACAAGAAAGTGGAGCAACTGAAACACTCATGTTATTGGAGGAAATGTTCATGTTATAAACACCATAGAAAACCGAACATTTCTTATTAAATTAAGAATATCATATAATTAAATGAATGCTCTTTTAGATATTAATATTTATTCCAGAGAAATGAAAACATTCCCACACAAAATTTGCAATTCCAGTCATTGTGTTTTTGGTCATCTCTGCAATTTGAAAGTTGTATAAATCATTTAAGGTCATTAGCTAGAATGGATGATCACCTTTATACTTAAGGTGGAGAGTTATTTTGCTGGAAGCCCATAGCTGGGCATTCAACTACTCTAGTCCTATCAAAAACCCTTACTATGACTTTATCTTGCCTGCTAATATGGGAGCCTATTACAACCCAAAAGAGGCTCAAGTTCCAGGCATCCCTCTGAATACAGAGTCCTGGGTACAACTTGGAAGAGAGTTTGCACAAGGCCCACTTTAAAGTTTGGTCAGTTCTTTCTACCTTTCCTGATGATTGGGAACTCTAAGCAAAATGAAGGTGGTATTTAATTCTCAGGCCTTGAAAAACCCTCATGTGGCCTAGGACACAAAAGAGTTCATTGTCACTCTGTAAGGTTTTGAGAATCCCAAATCTAAGAATTATTTCTCTTACTGTTTTGTTGAAACTATCATCCAGAAAAAGATAAGTGCTATTCCAAGAGTAGCCTCCTGCCCTAAGTGGAAAGAGTCATATTAAGTCTTAATGATTTTTCACTGAATAGATGTGGGCAGGTAAAATTGTCTGTCCCTTTCCCACCGTTTTCCTTCTTTTATGGCTCCTGACAGTAGAGTGGCCCATTTCTCCTCTGGAGTATAGACCAGGTGTAAACTGTCTTTCTAAAAGGAAAAAGGACAAAGCCATAGCCAGGGTTAGACCTCCTCCTATCACTATCTCCTTGTCTATTTGATCAGCTCTTCTCTTTCCTAGAGATGCTTTTGACATAACCTTTGGATGTCCCAGGCAGTGTATGACAAGTACCCTTTTGAGGAGAGTCACAGCTTCCAACAGCTGCAAGATTTGTTCCTTAGTCTTTTTGTGTGTGTATGTGTATGTGTGTGTGTGTGGGGGGTAACGGGGATTGAACTCAGGGGCACTCAACCACTGAACCACATTCCAAGCCCAATTTTGTATTTTATTGGGGGGGGGCGGTGTCTCACTGAGTTGCTTAGCACCTTGCTGTTGCTGAGGGAGGCTCTTCCTGCCTCAGCCTTTGGAGGCACTGGGATTACAGGCATGCGCCACCGCCCCGGCTGTTCCTTAGTCTTAATGGGAATGGCCGACCTGTCAAGAGTCTTCATTCTTTCCAAATGCTGTGTGAGTGTGTAACACTAAAACCCATATTTGAAGTCCTTATATATGTTGAATACTTCACCTTTTCCTTTCATTGGAGGTCTAGTTAGAGCAATCAGCTTAGCCTTTTGAGAGGTCCCAAGGGCAAGGGCTTATTCTTGTTATTTCTGTTATTTCCTGGAAGCTAACTCTTGTATAACTAGCCTTTTTTTGACCATTTTAGGTAAGACTGCTGCCATCCATGAACCATTCCTCTTCTGGGTTGGGGAAGGGTTATTTGGACAGGTCTAGGTGACTGGCACAAGTCTGGAGGATTATTTCCTCACATGAATGCTTGGCTGGGTAGGTCAGTGGGCACTAAGGAGGCCATTAAGAATTGAGGATATTACATAACCCTGATAACTTCAGGGTTATCCAAGAGAACTGCCTGATATTTAGTAAATCTTTCTACTAACATCCATAAGTGTCTCCTTCCCCCAAGATGATTAAGCAGTGAGGATCTCAAGAGGTTGTCCCACATTCACAAATGGCCCTTATCCTATCTGAGGATATTTGTCTGGTCCCTGGAGTCAGTATTTATTCCAAATATTGTACCCTTTGCTGGGAGATCTGGACCTTTTTGTATCCTCTTTCTGCCAGGAAATTGAATATGTGTATGGTGTTTTGGTTGGAGAGATGGTTGGACTGTATATTAGCAGGTCATACACATGTTGAAAGATTCTCCTTGCTTAAGCTTGAGATTCTCTCCCTAAACCCCTGAGGGAGAACTGTCTTTGTATATTGTGATCCTTCTTTATTGAAAGGATTTACCCAGTAAAAAGCAAAGAGGTTTTGGGATGATGAATGCAGTGGGACTGAAAAGAAAGTGTCTTTGTAATGCAGCACAGTGAACTAGGTGGTGGCTCCTGGTATTTGGGAGAGAAGAATATAAGGAGCTGCAACTAAGGGGTATACAGGGGCCATGGCTTCACTGACAAAGCTCAGAGCTTGTACCAGCCCCTATTCCCTGTTAGGTCTCAAGACAGGCAATACTGACTGTTTTGAATGAACATGTCCTATAAATACAAAGGAAACTCCTGAATGTTTTCCTCTGCTTATAACATCTTGGTAATCATTCTTTCCCAGTGGATTTTAGCTTTTCCTACTTCTAAGGCCAAAAAGAATCCCTACTTCCTTATCTGTGAGGGACCATTCAATGGCATCCCAGCTTCCCAGTATTTTGTAGTCTTATTAGACTCAGAAAGAGAAAAAGACTGGTTTGCCTTGGCCTCTGTTTTCTTTGAGCTAATGGTAGAAGATATGGGTTATAATTACAGCTAACAGCCCCTATTCCTCATTTAAAGGGAATTTTGGATGAACATTGCAAAAAGACAGTAGGTGTTTTGGAGGAAGGGACACCTATAAGTGAGAAGAGGAGAGGTTGATAGGGAGTAAAAACTCACAGGAGGCGGGAGAAGAAAGCTGAGAATGCAGTAGAGGGGCCTGATGGGAAGGGCCTGATGGGATGCCCACCAGCAGAGTAACAGTCAGTGACATATTGAGTTCTGGTCCAGTTAATTTCTTCTTGGAGAAGCCATGGGGATGGGGCAATTGGATGACTATACAATGTGCCTGCGATGGTTAACTGCAGTTCATTATCAGATTATCCTGTCACTAGAGTCTTCAAGCAGTAGGCACCCTAGTGACTTTCACCTGTCCTACCCATAACCTCTGAGAGAGTGGCAAAGGACCAAGAGCCCTGACATGATGTTACGAATAAGTAATGTGGTTGAGAAATGGAGGAAGAACATACAGACTCACCAGGATGTAAAGCACATAAAAACTTAAACAATAAAACCAAAAATTCTGACAAGCCTGGTTAAACATATGGCAGGGATACTGAACAGTACCAGAGTCTAGCAAAGTCACAGGTCTCCATCCTTTCAGGTTATGGAGTTCCCGATGCTCTGAACAGAGGTAACTTCAACCATCCCGGAGATGCCCTGGGAGACCATCAGTTGCTATTCAGTCTGAACACTGTTTTGTTGGAGAACCTGATAAATTTTTCTTCCTCTGAGTTGTTCCTTTTGAGCACAGAGACATGAAGCTACTGACACACTGCATAATGCAATACCACACAACAATAAAAGGTAATGAACTATTGATATCAATGTATGCTACAATGCAAATGAATTTTTTAAAAATTTAAGTAAAAGAAGTCAGAGTCAAAAAAGTACATACTATATGATGCCATATACATGATGATTTAGAATAGAAAAAAAATGATTCTATAAGTACTAAAAGTCAATCAGGGGGTGCCTGGAAGCTCTAGGAAGAAAGACAGGTTTAATACAAAAGAGCACAGGAGAATTTGAGGCCTAAGTCTTGACTCTACCATTAGTTACATGGACATATATCATTTTAAACTCATTTTACTATACATTTAAAATGAGTGCAATGTCATAGAAAAAATAGATGCAATAAAACAATAACAAAATTTATTTTAAAAATTGAAAGATAGCTAACGAATACAATTGAAGGAGAGCTTTCGGAGAAAATAAAAGCTTGGCTCTGTTTTTAATTCACTTTTGCCAAAACAGATATAAAGGCAGAAATTTGGAGGTACTGACTTGGGAACTTCGAAAATACACATTTTACAAGATCCTCAGATTTGTTCTGTATGTGCTACCATGTGGGAAAAGCCCTTACCACTTATTGCTCCTTAAAAATTAGGAAGACAGGTTGGCAAGGAAATAGATTTATTCAAAGATGGCTTTGTGGAAGAAAGAGGAGTACTTTCTCCAATTTCCATTTTCCAGAGTCTCATGGGCTTGGAAAGCTTTTATAAGAGGAGACACAGAAGATCCAAATGCAGGGAGTATACATATTCAGATTTAGTTAGTCAGTTGACCTGTCAGTCTCAGCTTCCTTGGTGACTTGGCAGTCTCAGCATAGAATTCATATGAGTTGAAGTATGGGATGCAGAGAAACAGTTATATGGAAGTTACTTTTAATTTCAAAGTGGTGTGTATCAAATGTTTTTCTGCTTTCCATCTGAAGTACTGAAAGTTGACTCTTACTTGAATTTGTGACATATACTGTTCTATATGACAGAAATAAAAGGAACTATGTGAAATATTCAGACGGCAAACCTGCATTGTAAAATATAGCTTTGTATTTATAGAAATAATCCATACTTACTGCAAAAACTTTTAAACATAAGTAAAAAATAAGAAAATATTTTAATCTATCATATTCGTCATTATGAATCTCATTTATGAAAGGAGGAAAATATATAATATGTACAAAACAAACAATATTGTGTGCCAGGCATTGTATTAGACATGGTCAGTAAAACAAAAAATTTGTGCTTTCTTCTGGTGGGAGAGATGGCCATTCATCCAGTAAAACACAAAACACATACTATTTTATAGAGTGTTTTCTAGCATGTTTGTGTACTTAACAATTTATTGTAGATATATTTCCATGTTATTTAAACTTTGGTTCAATAAATTTTAAGGTCTACATGGAATCTCATTGTATATTTTTATCATCTTTGTTTCCTAGCTAATTTTTTTTATTGGCCTTTTAGAAAATTCTCCTCTCCCCCTACTAATTTTGTTCTTACTGACAATAATACTAATATGGCAAAAATCTTTGTTCTGTCTTAATTATTTCCTAAGGTTGATAATTCTGAAATTAGTTAAAAATACAGACTCTTTATAATCTATCATGCATGGATACATGTATAATTTCATGTGATGCAGTTTGTAAACTTAGATGTTTTTGTGGTCTTGCCATTAGTTTTATGAAGGTGAAGGGGACACTTAATTATGTTTACTGAAACTTTGCTTCCTTTAAACTTTATTCTTATAAAATGTCTCTGTTTCAAGGAAAGATGTACAGATTTATAGGTTGTTCTAGTTTTGAAGTTTCAGTTTAACCCTTAAAACTACATTTTTACAAATTAGCCCAAGTGTATGGAAATATGCCCCAGAGAGTATTATGAACAATTAATTTGGACATGAGTTCTTCAGTTGTTTTAACCAACCACAGTGCCCATCACCTAATCTGGAGGATTACAAACGTAGGAAATTAAGGGGATGAGCTAGCAATGATTTTTAATTCCCACACTGATTACCCTGAGTGTGCTGTTGATTGTCTTAAGCAGATATTTTTATGTTAAGTCTGATTCTTAGAAAACTCCATGAAGGTTATAGCTTCTCTTTCTATCCATGTAATTCTTTTTGGCATTAATGGGACACTGAGAGACTACAAAAGGATGAAGTTCCCAAAATATCAGCTAAATAGCTGGTAGCAACAGAAACAGCAGTTTACCCAAATAGAATTCACATGAATTCTTCCTGTCATACTTCCAACAAATAAAGCCATAAAGCACTCAACAGCTCAGTCATTCTAACTCT
Source organism: Geosciurus inauris (assembly GCA_004024805.1). Classification (NCBI taxonomy): domain Eukaryota; kingdom Metazoa; phylum Chordata; class Mammalia; order Rodentia; family Sciuridae; genus Geosciurus; species Geosciurus inauris. The sequence continues at coordinate 26,073 of PVHX01021682.1, forward strand.
TTGAAGAAACACAGATTACCACAAAAGGGACTGTTTTTTTCCCCACCTCTTTAGGTAATTCCTTTTGAGATTGATAGGGGGTATAATAACACTTTAAAGGAAGGAACTGCTTCCTTCCTAAAGGAGCTTTAGTCAATAAGGCACTTTTCACATTGTAAAACACACTCTGAAGATCACGACTTGTTTAGAACATTCCACCCAGCATTAGAAACTCAGGAAGCAGATGGTGGTAGTCAAGCTTACTAGGAAACCCTGTCAGTCCAGATTTTCTTGGTAATATTTTTTATGTATATCCTCACAATATCTACCAATTTTAATATAAAATATAAGGCATATAGGCTTAAGGAGATATTGACCTGTAAAATCCACAAAGATCTTGCATTTTGATAATAATCATCTACTCACAAGGATTATGGAAAAATGCATTTTTTCCTTAAAAATACTAAACATCATATTCCACCTATTTTAGATTTTCTAGAGCTTAGTAAAGCAATAATAATTACAATAGTTTTAATTCTTTGATTAAAGCTGTTATAATTAAAATTATCTTAGATACATATTTCTCTTATACTCAAATTATTACTTTCAGATGTAGATTATATGTGTTTGTAAATTTAGTGAATTTAGGTAACGTTAACATTAGACCTTATATGATATATTAGGATATTGAAAGATCAAATCTCAATAATTCAATATAATAAATTAGACCCTGTATTCATAAAATGCAGAAAAATTCAAGGTATTTAAATTTTGATTTACTCTGTCTCACCATTTTTTAAAAAGTGAACAGAACTGTGGCATTGGTCTATTACATGTTGTGAATATCACTGGATGTGGCCCCTTTATCTAGTTTTAGCTCCTCAAGGCCAAATTTTGTAGCCATTCAAGTGCTTTGGTTTCAAGTAAAAGAATACTGAATTAAAAGCAGCTGTAATGATAGGGATTTGTTAATAAAACTAAAGTAACATAAGTACAGGGCTGGGCATCTCAGCAGATTAGTAACACAGAGCTCTGGGTGGTAGCCTTGTGGGCTGTCTGGGCTTCCAGTCATCTTTGAAAGATGACAGTTGGTCCCGGCACACAACTCCACACCTCCACTGACCGGAATGCAAAAGCTGCAAGACAGGAGCAGGTGCTTCTGTGAGTATCTGCTTCTTATCAAGGAAGGAAATAGTTCCCCAAAACAATCCCATCCCTGCAGAATGGATTTCTCCTTGAGTCTCCTTGGCCAAAATGAAGGAGAAGGAGTTTTGGAAGAAAAAGGAATTTCAGCCTCATTAGTAGGACTAATTAGCTCAGGACTAAAAAGGAAGGGTTGGGCCTGAGATGGCTGTTGAACAGGCAGCCACTGCACTTTCTGAGTAAAGAGGAAAAGAAAATCTCACTTGTGTCTCTTAGTAACTTGGTGTTTTGATAGAGAATGTGATAAGAGAGCAAAGCATTTCCTATGTCAATTTACTCTACTGTTTTCTAAGACAATTTTTCACACGTTCTTCTTTTCCTAAAAGCCTACTTATCCATCATCATTCTCACTGTATGGCCTTAATCTTTATTTCAGTTAAAAACTAGGAGCATTCTGAAGAGTACTTCCAGGTCCAGGTCTCAGAAAAGTTTGGTCAATATGACTGTGATTAGGCAGCTGCGTCTGCTGGCCAGAGATTGCTGAAATTAGGATTCTATCCTCCTAGGAGACTGGGAGACAGAGACTCTATCCTTCCTGGGAGTTACATTTCAAAGAATTGGCTTCCATGTTCTTGGGAGAGACACTCTCCAGTTGTAGGAGATACGCATACATCTTAAAGGAACAGAGTAAGGATTCACAAATTTAAACTGTTGTTAGAAAATGTTCTAAGAAAAGGAAGTCAGGGCCTATTATCATCAGGTGTTGGCTAAAACACACAATAAATCTTCCTTGCACTTTTAAAAGGGATGAGGGGCTTTCTCAGGAAGGTACTATAATGGGGGCTAGGTGCAAACTCATCCTAAGGACATGGCCTTTTGCTGCTATAAGTCAGGCTAGGTGTTTGCTAGTCTCTTAGTACAATGGTTTGGATGGAGTTGAAATGTACTAACAAAAGAAAATCGTCCTTGATACTTTTTTTTCCTTTACATTCCGTTTTTTAAATTTGTTCTCATTAGTTATAAATGACAGCAGAATTCATTTTGACACAACATACATAAATGAAGTATAACTTATTTTTCTGTTTGTACGTGATGTAGATTCCCACCAAAATATGCACATGGGGTAATAATGTCTGACTCATTCTACGGTTCTTTCTACTCCCAAACCCCCTCCCCTCCCTACACTCCACTCTGCCTAATTCAAAGTATCTTTATTCTTCCTTACCTCTCCCCCTTTATTGTAAGTTTACATTTGCATGTCAGAGAAAACAGTTGGCCTTTGGCTTTTTGAGATTGGCTTACTTCCCTTAGCATGATATTTTCCAGCTCCATCCATTTACTGGCAAATGCTATAATTCCATTCTTTAAGGCTAACTAATAATTCATTGTGTATATTGTAAGATGAATGACCAGATGGAAGTGAAACAGGACCAAAACAGGCTTTTATTCTGAGAAATACACTCCTGGATACGTTCCCCACCCAGTCACCAGGCTCGAACAGGTCGGGGAAAAAGGCCCCGTCCCTCGTGTTACACAGGGTTATAAGGCCTCTCCCCATCCAGAAACGGCAGGCTTGAGGCCAGGAAGAGGTGTTGACTTAGAGTCCAGTGTCCTCTGACATTGGTTTGGTGCAGCTGGTGAGGTCAGATTTCTTCCGGTATGAGCCGAGAGCCATGGAGATTCTCATACTGGAAGTTCACTATTTCTTCCATACAGACCACTGGGGGCCGCCATTTTGGTGTGCATGATGCATGCGTGCTGCGTTCGGTGCATGCATGCTGCATTCGTCGCATGTGTGCTACATTTGTCGCGCGCGACAGTGGGCGGACTGGCTCCGGGCGGTGATGGGGAGAGAGAGGTTCTGGAATTGTCTCCCAAGGAACTTTCTGGCAGAGTGCCCCTGCGGCGTGGCACGGTGGTGGGCGGGCTGGCCCCGGGCGATGAGGGGACAGGGAGAGAGAAACAGTCCAAAATTGCCTCCCAAGCGAACTTTCTGGTGCGGTGCTGGTGCAGCGCCACGCAGCGCA
>PVHX01021683.1:0-29229 GCA_004024805.1 Geosciurus inauris
CATGGTGCACTTCCTCAGGCATCTTGAAGAGAAAAGACTGCGAGTGTTAGAGTAGGGTGGGCCCGAACAGTGTGCGACTGGCTCCCGACACCGATCTGCATGGGGGTGACTCAAGAGAGTTTTGTGTTTATTTAAAGAATAAAATATGTGATGAAAATCTTTTTCCTGTACAGAAAGCTTCATTCCCAAATGATTTCACTGATTAATTCTTTTAAATATTGAAAGAAAAATAGTATAAAACTTCCATACACTCTGGAGAATATTTCCCAACTGATTTATAAGGCAAGAACAACTGTTAATACCAAAACATAACAAGATGGAATACTACTCAGCAATAAAAGAGAATAAAATTATGGCATTTGCAGGTAAATGGACGGAGTTGGAGAATATCATGCTAAGTGAAGTAAGCCAATCTCAGAAAACCAAATGCCGAATGTACTCATTGATAAGTGGATGCTGATCCATAACGTGGGGAAGGTCATGGGAACAATGGTGGAACTCTGTTCACAGGGATGTAAGGGGGGAGGGGACATGGGGACAGTAAAGGTGGTGGAATATGATGGTCATCATAGCCCTAACTTTATATATGACTGCATATATGTTGTGATTCTATACAACTTACAACTAGAGAATTGATATGTTATCCTCTATGTACAATGAATCAAATTGCACTCTGTTATCATGTAAGCCTAAATAGAACAAATAAATAAATTAAATATGAAAAAAACATAACAGGAATGTTACAAGAAAAGAAAATTACTAGTCAATATCTTTCATAAATATAGATGCAAAAATCCTCAACTTTAGGTTAGCAAATTGAATCCAGAGGTATATAAAAAAGATAATGTGGGCTGGGGTTATGGCACAGTGGTAGCGTGCTCGCCTAGCATGTGGGAGGCACTGGGTTCGATCCTCAGCACCACATAAAAATAAAATAAAGATATTCTGTCCACCTACAACTAAAAAAATAATAAATATTAAAAAAAAGATAATGTATCACATTCAAATATAGAATACATTCCAGAAATGCAATTTTAGATTCACACCCAAAAACTAATCAATGTAATTCACATATTATTAATGTGTGTGTGTGTTTTGTGTGTGTGTGTGCACACACGCACATGCACATACACACTTCAGCATTTGGTTTGGTACCAATTCTCATAAGCAAATATTATTTAAGTAATGGTTATTTTTCATCACTCATCTCTCAGCATCCATAAATTAAATGAGATTATGGCCTGTGACCTTATGGTAACTTAAGTTTTGTTCTGCCAGCATCCTTCCTTTAGAACATCAGTCTCCTTCAAGTGCCACCTTCCTAAGCCAAGTCTTCCATTAGGTCAAGATTAATGCAACTAATGCACATTCTGTGCCTGCGTTTGAAAACTTCCCCCCACCCCATCATTTGTACTCCCTCTTTGTGATCTGTCATTATGACACAATCACCTTTGAGATAATGGATGTTGAGCCAAATTTAGAAACCTGTCACAAGACTGATTCTCCTCTCTCTCCAATACCTCACTCCAGTGGCTCTCAACCCCCAGGAAAACATTTATGCTTGTGATTTCTGATTAAGTTAACAAATGCTCCTTTAAGAAGTTCTCAGGGAAATAGGTAACACTCATTTAAAAGTTGCAAGCATTGACCTTAACTTACCCGGTCTCCTGGTTATTCTCACATCCTGGCATAGAGTTGGATGCACTAATGAGAAGAACAGTTTGGGAACTTCATCCCAAAATAAGTTTGACTAATTGAGTAGTTTACAAGATTAATTGCAAGGAGTTCTCCAAAGTTCTTGTCCTAGAAATGATAAAAAATTTAGTAACATAAATGCATTATTTTGAATTATATCCCATTGAGATATTAAAGCTACTTTCTCTACTTTTGTACTTACTTTTCTACTTTACTGTGTGTAAAAGTTTTATCACCTTTTAAATTTATTTTTAACTGATAAATAAAATGAAAATTCTATATATTTATGACATCACTGATAGGCATTCATATATATAATTATAAAAAGAGAATTTAGTATATCAATTTACACAACCAAAATCTGGCTAGTCTCACAATGACTGTCTGCAGGCTGGAGTGCTGGAGGAACCAGTGGCTGCTCAGTCCAAGAAGCTGGAGCCTCAGAGCATGAGGGATCAATGGAGCAACCCTGGTCTGACACCAAAGGCCTGGAAACTCCCCCAGAGAGTCCCTAGGCAGAGTCCACTTTGGAAGAGTGAAGGAGCTAGAATCTGAAGTCCTCAGGCAATCCCAGCAGCAATCAAGAACCCATTCAAGAAGAATTGAGCTTCCTTGTTCTTCCAACTTTTGTTCCATTTAAACCTCCAATCTGTTGGATGGTGTTCCTCACAATTAGAGTGAGTCTCCACTTCAGTTCTCTGTCCCACATGCCAATCATTCCTAGAAACATCCTCACTGAGACACCCAGAAGCCTCTTAATCTTAGTCACCTCTTAATCTAATTAAGTATACATATATGTGCATTAACTATTAGCATATATATATGTATCTGTATGTTTGTGTATGTGTGTATGTGTGTGTATAATTTTTTTTTTGAGACAGAGTCTCACTAAGTTCCCCCAACGTGGCCTCGAACTTCTGATTCTTTTGCCTCAGCCTCCCAAGTAGCTGGGATTAGAGGTGTGCACTGCTATGCAATCCATGTGATATATTGATACAAACTTTACCTCAAAAAACAGCAAATTAGATAGCAATTTTACATTGTTGAATTAATTAATTGATCGAATTGGATAGAATACTTTCTGAAAATGCCATACAAATATAAGCAAATCCATTATCAGAGTTGTATAAACCAATTTTAAAATATATAACAAAATTACTCCTGGAAGTAAATGAACAATTTTATATATTTACCTTCCCACAGTTTCTTCAACATATCTCCTTCCTTGCCTATTTAAGCATCAAAAACTTAATGTAGAAATTGTGTAAAAATTGACGAATCCAGACAAGGCAATTTAGGGGCAAGAGAACCCTCTCTCAGGGCTGGGATTGTGGCTCAGCGGTAGAGCGCTTGCCTTGCATGCGTGAGGCCCTGGGTTCGATCCTCAGCACCACATACAAAGCAATAAAATAAAGTCATTGTGTCCATCTACAACTAAGAAAAAATTAAAAAAATAAAAAGAGAGAACCCTCTCTCTCCTAATGTGATTTGATATTTGAGTCTAAGAAATGAATTGGCAATAGACCAATTAAAAGGAGAAAAACATACAAATTTATTACATGTACTTGGCATCATAGGAAGATGGATTCCCAATAACTCATTGAGATCCAGACACTAATATACCCTTCATAGGACAGATGGAAAAGGCAGGTGATTTAAAGGGGTAGTGAATGATTATTAGGGAAGCTGAATGGGCCTAAAGAATAGACAATGGCCTAAGGTGAAGTTTTTCTGCACCCTGGGCATGATGTTTTGAATTTTAGTCTCTTCTGTGATATGGTTTGTGATCTCTCATGGTTGACAAAAGAACAGGGATAAAATAGAAAAGGCAACAGTGTTCTCTTTTTGCAGGTCTTGAGGTAAGTAATGGAACTTAAGAGAAGAGCTTCTTCCATCCTGTACTGATTTCCAAGTACCTTCAGGTTAAATCATCACACCAAAGTACCATATTTGGGGGTGGCGTCATGCAAGGGCTCCCTCAGCAACTGATTCTTCTGGAATCCTCGCAGGAACTCCTGATTCCTGGGGCTGGTTATTTATTTTGCAAACTTCCAACACTGAGATGATTGAACTGGAAGTGAGAAGAGACAAGCGAAGTAAAGTGGTTTTGTCAATCAATAAACCTTCCTTACCATTTATCAATTGCTCTCTCCTTCATTATAAAAACTCCTGGAACTAGAGTTTATATAAAAGATTAAACAGTCCAGAGCAAAATTTAAGAATTATCTAAACCAGGATATTTTTTTAGGTATCAATTCCTTCAGGTTTTACTCATTCTCTAAAATCTTTTCTTTCACTTACCTAACATTTTGATATGAGTTCATAGTCAGTAAGATACATTTCAACATTTAAACTCATACTGTCTTGTGTAGTTACCTAATTATATGTGTCTCCTTGCTTCAATTATACTATAGTAAATGGGGAAGAGGTATATTGTCCACAGTATTGGAATGATGTAGGCAATTAACAAATTTGTACATTTAATCAATTGATTAAGAATTACAGGAGATTCACAGTACTTAGCAGAGTGAAACATGTAATATATTCTTTTTTCCAACTGATGTCCTTATAATTCCTTGGTCTTTTTGAAGTAAAAAGGAACTTAGAGCACTATGCAACCAGAATAAATAGAATACAGTGGATTTCCTTGCAGGCACTAGATCTTCTACCCCTATGCTACAAACCAGCAGAAATGCAGGAAGTGAAAAAGTACAATGAGGTGCAAATCAAGTCAGGCTGGTATACCTATGTGTTGTGAAATGGTTCCCATCTCTCTACTTATATTATACTTATCATAGTATGCTCCTTAATTTCAAGGTTTCTTTGATTTTTAGAGTGCAAAGCAATGAAATAAACGATAACTGATACCAAAGTTTTCTTTAACACACTAAAGGTAAAAGCTCAGTAATGAGTTTAGGCTGTCAGCACTGTAATTCGATTTTTGGCAACCTGAAGATGTACAACCAAGTCTTATCAAACTGTCCGTTGGGCCTCTGGCCAGATTTTCTTCATGCCATCCATTTTCAGATTAATTCAATTAAGTAACTGTACAGAATATCTTATGAACACTAGAGGCCTTTTAGTGAACACTCAAGTATATTAGTTATTAAAAACACTATTTTCAGACATTAAAACATCAAGATTTCTGTAACATTAGAGGGCCTTCTCTTTAAGCAAAAAATGTCAGGAAATAAGGTCCACAGGTAATGTATATTTTCATAGAGAAATGAGAGTTTGAAACCATTAAAAATATTCCCATCTGCTTTTTATTATTCAAGAGTTACATGTATTTCAGTGCAGGCTTTTATCACTTCTATATGCATAGTTCCACACTGGTTTTATCTTCTCTGGGAATTTCTTTCTGTCTCAAGGTACCTGCATAGATGTGAAATGAAATCATCTATTACACCCAATAAAAGATTGATGATTCCTATCTGAACTATTTCACCTGGTGAGAATAGGGTTTTCCTAGCTTTATATTTTCACTAGTTCAATACATTCCTTGGGCTGTCTAGTGAGATCAAACAAATACAATTCCTAATGTTTAAATGGTGAATTTTTTTTCAATTTCAAGAACAAATGTTTCTATGACCTTATGAAATACTGGACCACACACGGAACTACATTTTATAACTCAACCTGTCATACCAATTTCAAAATAAGAGATAATTTCTGTCATTTTATTATTGTACCATTTAGTCTGAAATTCTGCCAATTCCCCTATGAAATTCCCTTACTCAATGTACTCAATTATTGGAATAGATATTTAGCTTCCATTCAGATTATATTCATTATTAAGTTTATCAATTTTATGTATGTCACAATAAATCACTCCACAGATTAAAAAGTTTCATATATATATATATATATATATATATATATATATATATATATACTATACACTGTTATAACTAACTGAGTTGCTATTCATAAAGTTGGATTTGTTCAGCCAGGTGTGGTGGCGCATGCCTGTAATCCTAGGACTTTGGGAGGCTGAGACAGGAGAATCGCAAGTTCAAAGCCAGCCTCAGCAACTTAGTGAGGTCCTAAGTAACTTAGAGAGACCCTGTCTCTAAATAAAATACAAAAAGGAGCAAGTATGGCCAGTTTTTTTGGCCTTAGAGAGCTACCCACATTAAATGATTCAACAACAACTTAAGGCAGTATTTGATGACTTATCAAATTCTAAGTGAAAGTGCTATATTTGTTCAGAGAATAACATTAAGAGAGATGGGAAAATTACACTCATTCATTAGCATATCATTATCAAGAATCTACTATTTGTGATGCTAGTTCTGGAAAATCAGAAATGAATAAGATAATTCTTTAATCTTTATAAATTCTTAGGCTACTGTAAGATAAACATTTGAAGTGATCAATAATGCCATGACATCAAGGAGTTTTTATGGGAACACAGAGGAAGGAATAATTATTTATACTTTTGGTAATGGGGGTGTTTTTCAAGGAAGAATTCATGGGAGAGGTAATGCTGGAGGTGAATCAAATATTGACCTTGTGCTTCTAAAAATACTTTAATACTCATAATTTCAATATTCAATATCGACAGAACTCAGATACTGAATAACCTTGTACACAAAACAAAATCTTTCTCTACTGTGCAGTTGGGGAAATCCCTAAAGGACTTCGAAGGTGATTAAAGAGATCATTCCACTTAAAAAAGAATTTCTTATGCTAAGATTGTACCTCTACATAATCCCTTGCTAATTGAGAAAGGTCTCAGATATAAATGGTTGGTGAATTATGTGCCAATCAACAATCATGAGGTAAGAAAATGTATTCCAAGATCAGATTGAGGTCATTTAACTAAATAGAATTTAAACAAGTTAGGAAAGAATAAAATATGTTTATATAGGAAAGAAGTAATCCTGCTGTTTTAGTTGTTGTTATGGCATATATATTTTTCAGAATGTTATTCTTTTTTTTTTTCTTTCCTTTGGGTACCAGGGATGGAACTTAAGGGTACTCAACCACCGAGCCATATCTCCAGGCCTATTTTGTATTTTATTTAGAGATAAGGTCTCACCTAGCTGCTTAGTGCCTTGCTTTTGCTGAAGTAGTCTTTGAACTAGAGATCCTCCTGCCTCAGCCTCCTGAGCTGCTGGGATTACAGGCGTGCTCCACTGTACCTGTCCCAGAATGTTATTCTTAAAGCATTCAATTTTCATTTGAAAATTCAACCACTAAGAACTTTCCGAGCCAGCCTCACATCCCATAGAGGCTGAGCTTTGTAATGCACAGGAATAATATAGTAGACCTTGTTGAGTGTTATGGTGACTAGGAGCTAAGATGAAGAGAGAAAAGATGTAAGGCTACTTCAGAAGTAGGGGTATTTTCAAAATGGCATCTCTTGTAAGGCTATCAGTATTGTGTATGTGAGGGGGGATGCTCTATGGAAGAGTAAGAATGTGTTGCTTAAGTTGAAATTTTGGCATATCAATTGTATGATCTGTTCTCTACAAGACAGCTTGCTGTGTCTTGAATGAAAGCAGAATATTTTAGCCATCTGGATAGATAAAAAATAAATTTGAGTAAGATAATAATGATTTACATAGGTACAGTTTATCAAGAGAGGATCTTGAGTCTTTATGTGTGGATATTTTTAATAAGAAGACTGGCTAGTGCATACAGAGTATAACAGAGTGATAAGACAGGCGGTATAGGTTGAATCACACTACTGAGGAATCAGACAAATCTGAGAGGGTTCACAGCTTATGCTGTAGGTAAATGAGAGTGACTGCTTCGGACCAGGGAAATTGTATGATGAAACTATGCTTTAGTTGTATAATTACTTTATTATCATAATAATTAATATCTCCTTTTCCATATCTTATCTGATTAACTCTTCCAATAAATTTCAATAACATTTAAGGAACTGTCACAGTGAAATATTTAAAAGATTCAGTTACTATCTTTCAAATAACACCTTCCTGATGGGACTGAAGAGTTGAAGTTTTCAAAAGGTTGAAGTTTTCTAAATACTAAGCTTTAAGGATCTGTTGGAAAATATACTTTGAAGACAATTAAATTCTGAGCATAAAAAGCAGTTTATGTTTGTACCTCCTAATCGCACAGGTGTGTTGTGAAATAATTACTTCCACCTGCATAGACACTCTTTTAAAAAAATCAATATTTGTCTTTCTTTTAAAAGGAAAGCTTGAGAAGAAAATATGAGACAGAAAATTGTTATCATTTTACTTTTCACAGTTGAAACTAGAGGAGAGGGGGGAGCCTTTCATTTATTGTGGTATTCAGAGGCCAGAGGCCAGATTTAAAACAATGTGGTCAAGATAGAGGACATTTCTAGACGCCTTCAAAAATAACAATATTAAAAGTCTTTTATCTTAATCAGGTAGAGACTGTGGAAAGTGAACATGGTTTGTGACACCTGTTGTCTTTGCATCTGATGTCTTCAGTTCCCTTAAATGTGACTTCTTGGGATGGAAAATTGCCATTACAGCCAAAGCTAAAAAGGCAAGATGAGGGCCTGGTCCAACTGTCTGTACTAAGTAGGTCAGGGATCCATTTCTACATCTGAAGTCACAAAAAGAAAAGCAAAAATCTAGATAATCACAGCTTGTTCAAACTATATAGCCTTTCTTCTAAATAAGGAAAGGAAAATTGGCAGACTAAGTACCAAGCTCTTTGAATGAGGTAGCTTTTAAACATGGATGCATTTTATCTCTTTGCAAGAAAAGAGAGCAAGAATCTTAGCATTAACTCCTAACTGATTTAAATGGATGGATTGGGCAGCCTGGCAATAATACTTTTTTTTTTTAATTTTTTTTAGTTGTAGATGGACACAGTATCTTTATTTATTTTTATGTGATGCTGAGGATCGAACCCAGTGCTTCACGCATGGGAGGCAAGCGCTCTACCACTGAGCCACAATCCCAGCCCTGGCAATAATACTTTGACCTTGGGAATTTCTAACATGGATAGGTAACTTAAGGTATATCAAATTTATTAATAAGTCAGATCAGTTTCTTCTATAAAGAAATTGATTAGATACATGTAAATTGAGAGGTCTGAAAAGCCAAATATTTTGATGAAATATAAATTTTTTGGACGTTAATTTTGTTACATAATCAGTTGACTGTTTCTTTGTATAACAAAAATAGCCCCAATGTCTCAGCATTCAGTAATAGGTACAGGTAATGAAAATAAATATGTAGGAAAATTTTATCAACTAAAAAACTAAACAAATGTCCTGAACTATAGAGAAATACAACAAATTCGCTGTTTTCTTACAATATTTAAAAAAATAAAACAAAAGCAACAGGTAAAATGAAATTCACCAAAGTGAAAAATCAGAAAGACAAAAAGAAATATCTTGCAGCTCATCTGGAAGGGATCTATGACACTCAAACTTAACATATTTGCCAGAAATACAGTGGACTTGCTGACAAGGTTGCTTTCAGCTTAATAATAACACTAATTTAAGAGTTCAACTGAGTTCAAAAGACATTGTTGATGAAAATATTAGGAACATTCTGAAGAAGTTTTTTGTTTGTTTGTTTTTGTTTTGATTGAACTCAGGGGCACTTGGCCACTGAGCCATATCCCCAACCCTATTTTATATTTTATTTAGAGACAGGTTCTCACTGAGTTGCTTAGTGCCTCACTATTGCTAAGGCTGGCTTTGAACTCCCTATCCTCCTGCCTCAGCCCCCTCACATTCTGAAATTTTGGCTGATGGTATTTTTATGCACTTTGCATTCAAGTATAAAATATAAAGTTGGTTTTCTTTTGCCAGAAAGCCGCCATGGTCAAGAACATAAACTGGAGCAGATTCCTTGGTTTCAAGACCTTCATTGTCTCAGAAACCAACACATTTCGTCAAGACTAACCTTTCTTATGCTTTAGCTCCATTATCAGTATGACAGGGGAGTAAGGAGGGAAGATACCATCAAAGAATGACACATGCATGTATAGAAATGTCACAGCAAAACCCATTAATTTGCACAACTAATATGAGTGAGTTAATGACTATACTATAAATTCATGCTCTAATTCAGCAGTGACTTCACAGCTTTGCTACATCAAATCTTCCCCAAGCATCCACAGAAGAAAACACTAAAACTTGTTTTCTTCGGCCTATTGAAATGAAATATTTATCCTCATTTGAAAATAAACACGTTCAAAGAAATTCAGGTTTTGGGCTGTCATTGGATATAGTCAGATTCTGCTGATTTTTATTCCCTAAGTGTCTTTTCAGCCATCATGCTTCCTTTCATCTCCACATCCATAAGGGATTTGTGTTCTATTTTGTCTAGGATTTTCCAGTCTATCTTCACTCTAAGCTCCTCAAATTCAAGCTTGACGTCATTGCCAAACTCTTATTCTAAAGCTGCTCTATTGTTAAGTCACTACTTCCTTTCTCATAGCTCAATAATTCTTCAGTAGCTACTCTCCCCTACATGGTGCATGATAACTATTAATATAATATCACTGTTTCCAAATTCTTTCTCTTCTTTCTCTGCTTTGCCAAATTTACTGACATTTCATATTCAGCTCCATATGATAATTATGCTATCAAGCTTTATCTGATGCCTCCTGTAGATTTTGGTTCCTTTTTTTTTTTTTTTTTTTTGCTGCTACAAAATATTATGGATGCCTTCATTGTATAGCTTATGTATCAATTGTATTTTTTTCATATATAGTTTTATCTCACTCACTAAGTTGTATGGTAGGTATTTTGTATAGATTTGTTTCATTTGCTAGAACAATGTCAAAAATGTTATTGGCCATGTATTGCATTTTAACAAGAGGTGAACCTGCCCTGGATTTGTAGTCCTGGTCTCACCAATAGATTTACATACTTTGTTCTATAACCATCTTAATTTCTTTGAAAAATGAAGGTAGTATCTAAAATTGTGTTGAAACAATTGGACAACAGTTTAGAACAGAATTAGTTAACAGATATGAGGTGTTTGGTATAGCACTGAAAATAAGATTTTGTGCTAGTTTTTGTTAATAATGTGTAAAATAAGGAATGCATTAAGCAAAATTGTCATTCTCTTACTCTATAATTTAGTTGAGACATAGTTGTATAAAATTTCTGAAGTTGGGATATTTGTGTTTCAAAGCTGGGTACTGACTATGACAACCAAAAATTTATTCAAATGCATTTTTTAAGACTTTTGTCACTGGCTTCTTGGAATAATTGAGGCAATTATTCAGTACAGTAGATTAGCAAGGGAAGTGATGAAATGTGTTTTTAAAAAATATATACATGTATTTTTTAGTTGTCAATGGACCTCTTATTTTATTTATTTATATGGTGCTGTGGATCGAACCTAGGGCTTCACACATGATGGTCCTAGGGCAAGCATTCTACCACTGAACCACAACTCCAGCATTGATGAGACATTTATTAAAATTATTTCCTGGATTTACTTTCTACTTAAAGAGAAACTTTATTTTTTATCAATGAGAGGAAGCATAGTCACATATTATCCTAAAAAGTAAATCAAGTTTATTTTGTAAATATTTTTAAAGGTGTATATAGTCTATCTTTATTTTTCAAATCAAATGATGCACTGCTTGTTTTATCAGTTTTACAATTTTCATGGTTTAGTGAAGGGATATGTACATTATCTGAAGTTTTCTAATGTACAGAAGATGTTTTTTTTTCCCATTCACTTTATTTACAAATTCAAATGAAGGATTTTCTCAGGTAATGTGTGAAATCAGAAATGGAAGCTTTACTTGATTTTTAAAAATTATTCTGATATTCATCAAAAATAAAATAAAATAAATAAAATAAGCTTGGGAATAAAAAATGATAACAATTTTATCTCTGAGTTCTATATTTACTCTCCCTTTCAAATTAAGGCCCTTTGTTCTCTAGATTAGTTACTGTGATTTGATAATCATGCCCATCCTACAGATTAGACTGAGATAGTACTCTTTAATACACTTTGTTACGAAATTTTTTAATATATCAGTTCATAAAAAGTAATGGTAAAAAATAATTTTCCACTGAGCACACACAATGTTCTCAAAAATGTATTTACAAATCCTAAATGTTAGATCAACTCTTATTGGAGTTTATAAAGACATGAGCAGAAATGCTGATATCAACTCTCTGGCCTAGTGTTACCAAGGGACCTATTAATCAGCGTTTTCTCTTTATATAAAAAATGGCAGGGCTCCTTGTTATGTTCAGATAGCCCACTGGCAATATTATGCCTTTTCATGTAAATTAATGCATACATTTGTGGTGAGAGTGAAGAGATGGGTTAATTTCTAAACATAGCTAACATTAAAGACAATGAGACTCTACAAAGGACTGGAAGTACATGATTTGTATCACATGCTAAAGAGAAGAAAGATGTCGTGGTAAGTGTGAGGTGGCCAGGCCTCTGAAACCATTCAGAACTACAAGCTGCCTCTGCTAGAGGTCAGCTGCACCATCTGGATCTGTAGTATGTGCAGGCCAGTTACAAAGTATTTCAAAATAAGATCTTCTAATTTTAGAATCTTGTCTAAAATAGCAATTTGTGAAGATATCCAGCTGGAGAGATCCCCTGAATTTCAATTTAAATGAGCATTTTGGCTAAGACACTGTAAAGTAAGTTAACTTCAAATATGTTTTCCAAATCTTGATGCATCAAATGGCCTTGGAAGTGATAGGAGTGATACATTGCGTGGTTGGACATGTTATAACACTTTCGAAAATGGACTCTCTTTTGATCATGCGTGCCTTCTATTTGCCCAAATGCATGTGGATGACCCTCTAGAATCTTCGTGAATTTGAAAAATGCTCTGGCAGCAAAGTCATCATCACTGCATTTCTTCTTCTGCCTTTTATTGGAGACTGTTGTTCAGAGTGTTCTTGTCTATCATGGATGAGCCAGGAAATTAGCTCATGGTTTTTTCTAATAATAAGTACACTAGCTAAAATCTAATCTGACATATGGAAATGAAAACCTCATTACTTCCTTAAAGTTCCCTGGGGTGTATCTTTATAATTTACTCAGTGAGAAAGCCTGAGATTGAAATTCATACAAGCTTACTCTTCTAATTACCCCAAGACTAGCCAAGTCTGATTTCCAGAGCCATTATCATCTTAGGCAATTGTACTTAATTTCATAGTAAGTCAATGATTGTTATTCACACTTGATGAAGGTTTTGGAAAAATGATGTAAATGATATAATAATATATGTGATATGTTACATGTAATACTAATATGTAAATATTTCTAAACACTATAAAACAATACTACTTTGAGTAAAAGGAAAATTTCAATTTTAAACTCTTCATTTGAAGAAAATACTTTAAAATAAAGATGAGAAAACAAATGGTGCTGACTGCTATCATTATATAACTTGATAATTTTCACATTGGTTAATAACATATAATGATGGTGGTAATCAGGGCCACAGATGGATACTTATCCACATCAGGAAGCACAACTGAATTTAATTTAACTCTATAGGGAATAAATGTCAGGGAACATTTTTCCCACAGGAGAATTGGGAAGTGGGCAAGTAACTTCTGTTTTTGATTTCATTTATTATCATGGCTAAGATAATAGATTTTTTTAAATATTTAATTATAATATCACAGGGGTCCAGCCTCGAAGGTGGGATGAGTGGTATCGGCGAGGGGATGGGGAATGAGACACAGAGATCAGATGTGGTGCAACCTGCGTCTGAATTTGCTCAGTGGCAGGGCTTTATTTATACCCATAAAATGTTCAACAAACTTTGTTTTTCTCATAGACTATTTTCATTAAAATCATTAGATCATCATAAATGAATACATTATTAATCATACAAATGTAACAAAATGTTATTCCATGAGATCCCACAATAAGGAAATGCATAAAACATATGTTCTATATTTAACGATTACATATGACAGTTTTGGCCAGCTTAAAATAGAAAAACACACTTAATAAGCTAAAAAATAGACCTATCAAAATGTTATTTTATTACCTTTCATCTAGAGGTTTTCTACATTTATATTTTTTTCTTAACCTATCTTAATGTCAACCTCAAAATTATTAAAGTCTCATCTATCCTCTTAAACCCATTACCTTAATTTTCTAAGAATAACCATTGAGGCTAATATGTGCTAATACGTAATAACTAGGCAAAGTTGATAATAATCTACTAGGTGTGAGACTGTGGTTTGTGGTTTTCACCAGACTCTTAAGTTTCTACTTCTATTATAAATGAATAAGTAAGTTTCTATATGGCTAGTCTATGTGACTAAAATCACATCTTCTATATTATCATCTACATATATTATTTCTAGTATAAAATCTTCCCAAATTACCATTACTTAAGTTCTGCTCAAACCATTGCTTTCATAATTTTAACTCTACTTCCCTAGGTAAACATTTAGGTCTCTGTCTCCTGATTCTTTCCCAGAGTGATAAAGTTTTATACATGAAACCCATCTTTCCCCATGTATATAGACTCCTGTCCAAGGTAAAGGAGGCTGTGTGACTGTAGGAGGTGGTTCTGGAGTAGTAACTATTCATCTGGGTACCTGCCATGTAACTCCCTTTCCCATCTCAAAGATTCTATAAGATCTTGAATGTCTGGTAGGAGGAACCCACCTGGGCCAGGACTTTTTTCAGGTTTTGGCTGTACCAAAGCTATAGCTTTTGGCTCGAGTACAGTAGGAGGATTTGTTGCCCACAATTCCTGCTGCTGCAATTGCCAATCGGCTGCCTACATTTCCCGTTGAATGGGCTCAGGAATGTATTTTCCCTAGGAGGAGCAGATGTTTTCATGAAGTCATATACATTGTGGGGGTTTCTGAAAGGGGGTTTTCTAGATGTGCTTTTGGGATTTTCTATCTTTCCTAGGAAAAGGCTGAAAGGCATAATAGGAGACTGAGACTGTTTGTGCTCCTGAGTGATATAATCATTAACTCCAGACTGAGGTAACTTCTGCATAGAATTGGACAAGAGTGTTTTTTCTTCAGTGTTAGCAAGAAAACATTCATTAGTATAATTATCTCTATTATCCTGCCAATAATCACTCCAAGCAAAAACACAATAAGGAGTAAATGCTTTAGACTATATCCATATGGGTCCACTGGGATTTTGTCAAGCAGTGTTGCCGTCTTGAACACGAGCTGTGGCATAATATGTGATAGAAAATATATTTATTTTCTTTATATTTTCACTCAGAAACTCAGGTTTCATCTCAGAGTGCATTATAGAACAAAAATAATATTGTGGGAATGAGATATAATGAAAGATGTGAATGAAATTAATCTTTAGTCTTCATCTTTCATTGAAATTTACATTGTTTCTAAGGAAAAACTTGAAAGAAGCACTCTTCTTATTTTGTTCAGAAAGATAGCCAGAGGAAAAGATATAGAGATCATATATTATATAATGGACCTACTTGGGAGTCTGAAACTTCTAAAAAGTTTTCAAAATTGAAAAGTATTTATCATAAAAGACACCTAGGTTATTTATACAGGGTAATTGTGCACAGCTGAACATTAGTAATGATGTGTATTGATGTCCCATTTACATATCATCAAAAGTCATATTGTAGAATTCAGGAAAATGATTATTTTTATGAAAGAACACATTTTAGAAAAAAAGCCTCCCTAGAGTTTTAATAAGCTTATGAGCCAGTTCTAGATATGGTGACCCTGGTCCTTATTATGGTTGATTACTTGGGTTTACTTTCTATTTGTGCACAAAAGTTTTTGATGGCTTTACTGTGATATTTGATATGTTTAACCATAATGGAGACAGGGAATAAGTAATGTTTTGCTTACTCAATTTCCCATGCTTATATTATTTTGTTAATCATTTGGAAATTAGTCATTTTGCCTGGAATTTTCATTGATGTTTTGGGTGGTGTCTTACGCTGATTAAAGGTCTTGAAATGGTAGTATGGTACTTATAAATGACAAAGAGTTGTTTACCAGATTCTGTGGTCTGGACAGACTGACACGTGCTAATGGAATGCCAGGTGATGGGAGACACCGACCATACCTGGGCATAAAGTACAGGAAGCACTGATAAAACACATTAGTGCACTAGCAGCACAGAGAATGTTCCACAGCGTATATGTTTGTGCTTAAGTGGCAATTATGTTCTGAGAATCTGCTCAAAGCTTGCAGAATTGGCTTTGTATGCCTTTTTTTTTTCTTTCTGCCATATTAAGGATTGAACCCAAGGGTTGTCTCCCACTGAGCTAAAACTTCCAGAACTTTTTATTTGTTATTTTGGGACAGGCTCTCACTAAGTTACCAAGGGTGACTTCAAACTTGTGATTCTCCTGCCCCAGCCTCCTGAGAAGCTATGACAGGTATACCCTGCTGCTTACAGTTTATGATTAGCTTTTCACCATGCATTTGTTTCTCCTACCCTGGCCATAAGTGATGTGTTTTGACACTATTTCCTTCTACAAAAATAGGCAGGCCTGAGGCTTCTTATAATTTTGTTAAGTAGTAGAAGTTCTCAGTACTACAATAATGGATCAGATAAGCATTTATCTTTTGATTTCTTTTGTGTGTGTGTAGCGGGGGGTTCAACACAGTTAGGTCAAGGCAAAAAAGTTCCCTAAAAATAAAAAATAATGAAGCTTCAGAAAACACGAGAGAGTAGAGATACAAAGCTGAAAGAAGGTGCAACAAATTATTTAGATTTGGCTATGGGTATAAATGGTAGAGACAAGAGATTTGAGGCACACTGTGACCAGATACATGGCCTCTCATGCCTGGGAAGTGTGGAAGTGAGGTTAAGCCCATAACACCTATATTTTCCCAAATATCCTTATCCATTAACTTAATGGGCTTTTTTCTTCTCGTTTCTGTCATCTAGAAAAAAAAAAAAAACATGATAAGGCCAAAATTCAATTTAATCTAATGAAGTTAAACCTCTGCACTGGATCCAATATAAAGGGCCATTGTGTCAGTCAGTATGCCTATTTAAAAAATAGCTATTCACTTGTTCATTCAATTAGAACCTGCTGAGTCACTCAAATAATGAGGAACCTACAGAATGCCAAGAAGAAATGCAGTTTAAAGATTCAGATTCTGTACTTAAGTTATGAAAAGCAGATCAGAAAATAAGTAAATAGATAGGGACAATGTAGTATTTTCAGAGTTGACATGGATGGTTATGGGAATATATCCAATGGGCCACAACCCTGTCTAAGCAGTGATGAGCACATTTATGGAAGAGATGATATATGAACTTATCTTAAAACGATGTATAATGGTCACTTAGTGAAGAAGATGAATGATTCCAAACAGAGGGATGCTTGTAGAGAATCTCTGAACATGAGAAAGCACGGTAAGACTTAGGATGACAAAGAGTTTTAGTGCTAGGGAAAAAAATCTTGCAAGAAAATTTGAATGACAAGCTACAAGGCTTAATAGGCAGTGAAAACTCATGTGTATCAATCATGTATGTCATTCTGATGAGAAAAAAACACAGGAAATATTGGTTGGTATAGATAATCATTTCTATAGTATACATTAAGGGGCAGACTTTACTAGCTTTAACTAGAAACAAGTTGAAGTCACAGCTTTGAAAGTTCTCATGTAAGATTATACCATTTTGCAAAATTAGCAGACATGTGGCAGTCTAATGGAAGTGTCTTTTAGTTAGTTTAAAAATAGATGTTTTAATGGATGTAGAATTCATGAGTACTTAAGAACAGACCATTTTTCAAAGCATTCCAAATGTCTTGATCTGTGGTGTCACCCATCACCACAAAAGAGGTCTATAGTTGGCTTTGGAGAGTCAATCCCTCAATGTGTGCACAGTTTGCAGATACGTACCTCATGATGGGGTTTCATTATAACATAATAGATACTCATTTTCTTCCACAAGTCTAAGAACCACTCCATATTCTGGAATCCTTTCCTCATTATTCACACTCAGCCTTTCAAAAGTTTTAAAATCTACCCAAGCAAGAGCCAGAGTATTCCATCTGTGAGCATCACTGATTGTTAGAAAATCTTTGTTTTATATTTTGCATTTAACTCTGTGAGAAAATAGAAATTCGAAATTGCTAATGACCCTCCAGGGATTCCTGAATCCTATCATACATGTGCTTAAAAATGTAGGTGGTTTCTTGAAAATAATATTCTTTTTAAAATTAAATTTATATAAATAGCATTTTATTACAGATCGCATTGTCATTCTTAATTTTTTATTGCCACTATTTTTATCATCTATCATGCTAGTCATATAAATCAAGGTACTTAGGATCATAATGGAGGGATAGTATTATGTTCAAACACAGGTTACTTAATTTTCATCCTAATGACGAACACCAAGACTGCCATCAATTACTGATGCTATAAGGTTTCCTGTAAAACTGTGTGATTTTATTCCTAGAAGTCGGATTGTTGAGATAAAAAATGTATAAGCATAGGGTGTGCAAACTAATTTCCTGGTGCTTTTCTCTCCAGCATAGCTATACCAGTTCCTATTATTTCCTGTTGTCTTTTTATTAAATAAAAGCACAGTCGTTAATTCCTCAAAAGGTCATTAAGACATGACTTCTTACGTCAAGATCTTACCTGGTTTATGGACCCTGCATATGTGAATACAAACTATCTTCTATTCATCTTCTGTTAGAGCCCTCCATCCAGAAACTGCTCCCAGAAGCAGTTGCCAATGATTGTCTTTATTAAGAAAACAACAATAATATTTAGGTATCACTGTATAGTTTACCAAAATGTTATTTTATATACTACACTTTCTATTGGTAAATAATTTATGTAATTTTTCATCTTATTTTTTTCATGTGCTATGAACCAAGTATATTGCTTGACACTAGAATTCTTAGTCCAATTTAGCTTCCCGACAAATCCTATTAATCTCCATTCTTCTACATATCTCTATTTCCACTGGTTTTCTTCTCAGAACCAATGGCAAACTCATTGATCTTGAAGAGATTATACTTGTGAAGTACTTCTCATTTTCCTAAGTATCAGAGCTTTAAGGTACCTGGAGTGTACATATAAACCAACAATCTCTCATTTGGAATTCTGAAATTCTAAAAATGCTGAAAGAAATTTTCAGTTAAACATTTAAGAGAAAAATTTGAACTAATCTGAGTTGGTGTAAGGCTATTCATAGTCTTTACTTATCCCAGGTGTTAATTATATATTTCCCTTAAGATATATCAATATACCTAATGATGGGGAGCAATCCATGCCGATCTGGGGATATAACACTATTTAAGGAACATATAAACATATAAACATATAAACATCTTTTCAAAAATCTGAAGTATTTTCAATTCTGAAACACACCCAGTTCTAAATATCTGATATTTTAAATTTCAAAATTTAGCTTTTTGACATAGGGAAGGGAACAGAGGGAGTGAGAACTCTGCTCTTCTGAGTTATACAGGGTGGGAGGTAGCCCTGTGCCTTGTCTTTCTCGCCATCTACCATCTTCTCCCTACTTTACCCAACATTCACCTGCAAACACACAAAATCACACACAAAAAAGGGAAATCCTGACAGATAAATGGGGAAGGTAAGATGTAAGTGAATATGTGTTAGAAATGATAACTTATTTTAAAAATGGTGATAATTATAAAAAAAGAAATGAGCACTAGTTTGAAGATGTCATGATCATGTTTTAAAGTCCAATAGAACCTTCTTGATCCTTTCCTCAAATAATTTTTGAAAATAACATTTTAAAAAATTTGCTTTCTACTGGCCAGATGCCATACCCTATGTCAATCACTTTCACATGAGTCTGCAGCTGGGATTTCTTCATATTATTCCACAGTGGGGCTAGTTATCCAAATGCAAACACAGACTATGAAAGAAAGATTGCCTGATTGAGAATCAGGAAAACTAATGTAAGCTGTTCAATGTACCCCTTTGAATAGCTGTGTGGGCAGTCCTTTTACCTTCCCCAAGTTTTGATTTTATTTGTCAGATTCATCCCTTTTACTCATTCCTCCCAAATTTATTAAATGCAGCAATCTGCCATTTAAGGATGGTTCTATGGTATATAAACTCCAAAGTTTTCCTAGCGCCAAAATGGTTTTCAGATTTCCTAACATGTATTTAGAAGTAAATTAATTTATTTATTCATTTAATTTAAAATAATTATATGCTGAACCATGATATAATTTCCACCTAGATTCTTTAGGTGGAAATGAATATTTATAGTAAATAAAGATGATTTATTTACTATATTTGTGTCACTACATATATATCTATCTGTATATTCTTTTTTGCATCCATCATTCCATCTTATTTCTTTATATCATTTAATTTAACTTGGGGTAATTTGATGTCTATATATGTTACATTGAAACATGACAAAAACACTCTAAGTTACTTCACTTTCTTCTTTAAGTAAAATAATCAGCTTTTGATCAAAAGTTATTTAAGAAAAGTATCATGGGAGCTATTGGTCCTTCCAAGACAATAAAAAACTAAGGAGATTGGAAATGGCAGAGAGCATAGGGTGACTTGTCAGAAGAACCATTAGGCAGCAACTACCAAATAAAAAATTATATATATACATATATGTGTGTGTTTATAATATATATTTGTATGTGTATATATAATAAACGCACACATGTTTATACATACACACATATAAACATATACATACACAAATATCACACATAAACACACATATAATTTTTAATTGAGAAAGAGAGCTTGAATGATGTTATAACAATGTACTATTACCTCGCTTTGCCATGAGTTTTAGATTTGAAATGAATTAACATAGTGATAAAGAGAGCAGTCTCTGGGATAGAAGATCTAATTTTACACTTATAATTCATATACTTTCCTGTCCACCACCCACTCACAATTTGTCTTACATCCATATTTAGCTCTTCAGGGCGTTCTCTAAATAGCTTTCTACTATCACATTAACTGATCAATATCCATTTGTGGTAGACTCATTACTATTTCTACACTTGAGGAAACAAATGTAAAAAGGCTAAGTAAAGACATAGCCAAGGTCACCTCACTTGAAATTAAAAGAGAACATTCTATATTATATTTGTTCCACTAATATGCTTCTATAGTCTTTCTTCTGATGATATAAAAATCATGAGAAAATGATGATGGTGTAGCAAGAACCTGAAGGAACTTGGAAAACTTGAGGTAAGTGAACTAAATAATAATTGGTGTGAATTGAACATTTGTCCTCCCAATCTTTGAAAATTTGTCTGTCTTTTCTTTCTATTTGTGGAGCACTTACCTATGGTTGCTGACAGAGTTCATCTCTCTTTGAAATAACAAATGATTTTCAAGCTTCAAGGGCAGTTGTGGGAGGGGTATCTTATAGCCAATTAAATTCATCCATTCCAGATGTTGATTCCAGCTATTGAAGCACTTGCTTCCAAGTGACTATGGAAGTTTATTTCTAGTAAGGGTAGTTAGTATTCTTGCAAGCACAGGACATGACTGTTGAGACTGCGCTGTCCAGTGTCTACAGCAGGTATGATTGCTAGAGCAGGCCATACTGTTCTGGGGGAACAGCAGTGAAGTCTTCATTCTCTTGTTGTCAGGCATGAGCCAAGAAACAGATATTTCACTAAACCATTTTTGTTCCTTCTCAGTTTCTGGGCCTGAGTCTTTCTATTTTACCTTGGTTCCATAATTAACATATCTTTAATAAATCCTCATTCACAGCTACTATTAAATCAGCCTAAGTTTCCATTTATATGTCAAGAATGCTGATTGAAACAATAACAAAAAAAAAAAAAAGAATGCTGATTGGAATAGGATTTGGAATAAAAACTGGTTTCAGACACAAATCTTCAGGAAAACAGCCATTGTATTAGTTTTCCGTGGCTGCCATAAGAAACTGTCACAAATTTAGTAACTTAAAATAACAACCATGTACTATTTTGCAGTTCTGCAGGCCAGAAGTCCTGCCTGGGACAGCATGACTCATCTGGAGACTCTCTGTAGAGTTTCATGATGCTGAAGTGAAGGTATTTAAAATACCACATTCTTTTTTGGAGGCTCTAGGAATAAATTTGCTTCTGAGATTATTCTTGTTATTGCCCAATTTCAACTCCTTGAGGTTGTAGGACTGAGAACCCATTTTCTTGCTGACTCTTCTCTGGGGATTGGTCTTTGCTCCTAGTACCTGCCTGCATTCCTTCTCTTCTTCAGCCACAGTGTATAAAGTCCCTTTCAGGCTTCAAATAGTTCCAGCTTCTTTTCCTAAACCTCTTACAATGAAGATAGTTTTCTGCCTTTAAGGACTCATGTAGACTAAAGCCACCTAGATAAACTACATTCATCTCCTCCATTTAAGGCTAAGGAAAGTCCCATGTGATGTAACAGCCACAGGATCCAGGAATTAGGATGTGGACATCTTGGAGGAAAATTTTGACTAACACAACAACATTCAAACATTTGTTATCTGCCTCGGGACTGGAAATAGTAAAAAGGGTGGGTCTCTGGAAGCCCATGAACTTGGAGGCAAAGTTAATTACATTATCACTCATCATTATCTGGAATGAAATGCCTATTTAATCCAACACAATAAATACATGCCCAATAGACTCAAGGACAAAAATTCAAGATCACTGGAAGAGACTCAATTTTTCTAACTGTTCTGTAAATCTTAAGGAAATACATTAACAATGTGAGTTTAATTAAGTTTGGCTTAAGGCATAAAAGAGAACTGAATGAGATTCTTTAAGAGTGTTAAAAAAATGTTATGACTTTGAAGCTGGAGGATTGAAGTAGCTAAGACCCAAGTATGAGGTTTGATTTTGGGGTTTGCTGAATTATAATATCAATTGTATTTATGAGTTGCCTGTGATGATTTTTTCAATATGTGGCACTAATCAAGAATGAATGAGTCTTTGAAAATTGAAGTGGAAATCTATCAGAAGAATGAGAACAAATCTTACTACCCAAATCTTCAATATCTTGTCAGCTGAAATCTTTCTTACTTTAACAACACAATTGAAATAGATCACTTGCAAGGAGGTCACTTTCCTTTATGCCTCAACTCCATCATCCATCACTATCTCCAGAGCTTTAATTACTGTCAGATCCCACTGTGGAGTGTGTGTGCATTCTCACATCAGATAGAGAAGTATGCACACTGAAATAATGACAAGGTATTGACAATTGCATTAAAAATCAGAAATTGTTTTGGAAAGTGTTAAATTATATAAAGCATAATATAATTTTAGAGTGGCATTTGTTTATTGAAACATTATCAGATATTCTAGATTCACTGTTCTAGGTTAAGCAGATTAAGTTCTTTTTAATTGTCAGCTTGATTGATTGAAACCTGGATGCAAGCAATCTACTCTAAGTGAATTTGAAATGTCAGAAGTTCTCTGATACATTATGGAAATAGGGATCCCAAAATGTAGATTCTGAACTAGAGTTATCATGCATTACTCTTCTCTTCACCTCCTTACCACATCCTCTGGGAAGTACTGTGATTAGATTAGTAAGGCCTGCATTTTGAGATTCATTTCAGTGATTGTTCTCTATATAGAACTTCTTGAGTGTTAAAATGGTATTCATTGTTCAGTGATGTGACCTTAAATAAGTACCATATACTCAATGTGCCTACAAAAATAAGAGCAAATTAATTTCAAACTAAGAAAAGAAATAATAAAAATATGGAGATAAATCAATAGAGAAAGAGAATTCTTTGAAAAGATTGATAAAATTGATAAGCTTCTAGCTAAGCAAACTAATTTAAGAAGATGATATAAATTACTACTATTAGAAATAAGACAGAGGCCATCATTATAGATACCAGTCATACATACTAACAGGATAACAAGAAAATTCTATGGACAACTCTGTGCCCACAATTTTGATAACCTAGATGAAGTTGACCAGTTTCTTGAAACAGTATGCTGCAACTCAAATAAGAAATGGACCACCTGAATAAGCCTATATCTGGTAAATAAATTGAATTGATAATTAATAACCTTCCAAAAGAGAAAGTGCAGATTGAACTAGGTTTACTAGTTAATTCTATCCAACACTTATGGAAGAAATTGCACCCATTCTTCACAATTTCTCAGAACATGGAAGTGAAAGCATGACTTCCTACCTCATTCTATAAGGCTGTAATTATCCTAATTGCAAAACCAGAAAAAAGGAGAATTACAGGCCTATCTCTCCTAAATATAAATGCAAATATCTTCAATAAAATATTAGCAAATTGAATCAAATACTGTATAAGAATCACATGTCACAACCAAGTGGTATTCATCCCAGGGATACAAGATTGGTTCAACATTCAAAAAAGCAAATAATGTAGTCTGTCTCATCGATAGGCTTAAGAACAAAAAATATATGATTGTATCAAAAGATTCAGGAAAAGTATTTAACAAAACCTAATATCTATTGATGATTAAAAAAAATAACTTTAGTAATTTAGAAATAGGAGGTATCTCCCATAACTTGAAAAAGAGTATCTTTGTAAAACTGTAGCTAACAACATATTCAAGAATCTAGAAGCTTTCAAGAACAAGACAAAGATTTCTCCTCTTACTACTCCTTTTCAATACATTGCTAAATGTCCTAGATAATGCAATATTACAAGTAAAGACAACAAAAATTTATAGATTTGGAAAGAAATTATAAAACTGTTATTTTGTCCACAGACAATATGATCATCTCATCTATATAGAAAATTTTAAAAACAATAAAACTCTTGGAACTAATAATCAGCAAATTTTTAATACATATATATTTAATATACAAAAATCAATTGCTTTTCTATATGCCAGCAATGAACAAATGGAAGTTAAAATTAAATATCCACTACCATGTACATAAGTAATTCTCAAAAATGAATAGTTGGGTATAAAACTAAAAATGATGTACAACATATATGAGGAAAACTACAAAACTCTGATGAAATAAATCAAAAGAAGAATTAAATAAATGGATATGTATTCCACGTTCATGAATAGAAAGACAATATTTTACAAATGTGAAATTTTTCTAGCTGGTTTTTAGAGTCAATGAAATACCAATCAATATCCCAGGAAAGTATTTTGTGGATATTGACAAACTGATACTAAAATTCACGTGGAGAAGCAAAGTACTCAAAATGTCCAACACAGTATTAAAGGAGAAAAAGTTAGAGGATTGATGCCATGTGATTTTAAGATGTACTTTAAATCTATAGTAATAAAGAAAATATGTTAGCCAGGTGTGGTGGTGCACACCTATAATCCCAGTACTTTGGGAGGCTGAGACAGGAGAATCATGAGTTCAAAGCCAGCCTCAGCAAAGACGAGGTGCCAAACAACTCAGAGAGACCCTGTCTCTACATAGAATGAAAAATAGGGTTAGGAATGTGGTTCAGTGATTGAGAACCCCTGAGTTCAATCCCTGGTACCAAAAAAAAAAAAAAAAAAGGCAATATGTTTATGCTAAAAACAGTTGTTAAATAGACCAGTGGAATGGAAAAACAGTCCATAAATAGTCATGGACAAATATGGTCAACTGATATTTACAAAGGGACAAATCAATACAGTGGAACAAAGATAGTCTTTTGAATAAATGACCGGCTGTCTACATGCAAAAAGTAAATAAATCAAGACATAGACCTACTCGCTTCACAAGTAGTAACTGAAGGTGGATCAGAAACCTAAATATAAAACACAAAACTATAAAACTCTCAGAAATAACATAAGAGAAGTTGTGGAAGAACTTGGGGTTGCTATTGACTTTTTAGATACAACACCAAAGACATGACTCATGAAATAATTGATAAACTGGACTTCATTAAAATTTAATGAAGACATTGTCAAGAGAAGGAAAAGACATGCCACACACTGAAAGAATATATTTTTTGAAAATACATCTGATAAAGAACTATTTATCTAACATATACAAAGAACAGTTAAGCTCTAACAATGATTTAAAAAATCTGGTTATAAAAATGAAATAAAGGCCTTAATAGATACCTTACCAAAGAATATATGCAGATTGCCAATAAGCATATGGAAAGGTACACCACATCGTATGTTATAAGACAAATGTGAATTAAAACTGTAATACCATATTACTCCAGACCTATTAGAGTGGCCCGTATCTAAAGTATAGACACTACAAGATGCTGACAAGAATGTGGAAAATAGGAACTTCCATGCATTGCTCCTAGGAATGCAATATGGTATAGTTACTTTGAAAGACAGTTTCTTAACAAAACTAGATATGCTTATCATACAACCCACCAACTTTGTGCTTTTCTGTTTACTTAATGAAGTTGAAAACTTCAATCTACACCAAAACATGCAAAGGATGTTCATAATATCTTTATTCATCCTTACTAAGACTTGAATCTTCATTTCACATGAAATAGACTGTAGTAATCCAGACAGTGGATTATGAGCTCTGGAACCATGAACAGATACAGAGGAAATGTAAGTGCTTATAACTAAGCAAAAGAAGCAAATCTGAAAAGCCTACATATTGTGAGAGTCCAAATATAGAACATTCTGGAATGACATCAAGAAAGCAAAAAGATCAGTGGTTGCCAGAGGTTTGGGGGATGTCAGAGGGGGAAGGGATGAAAACAACAGGGAGTGTTTTCAGGGCAGTGAAAACATTCCATGTGACAATGTAACGATGGTTTCATGTTGTCATATGTTCTTATATGTTCCCATAGATTGTACAACACCAAGACTGAAATCTCATATTCTGCAGATTCTAGGTAATAACATTCCATCAATCCAGGTTCAATTGTAAGAAAATATACCACTGGGGGGGTGTTGATAATTACGGAGGCTATGAAAGTGTGAAGATGAGAGGTGTATGGGAAATCTCTGCACCTTAGGCTCAATTTTATTTTTAACCTCACTGCTCTTGAGTAAAGTTTAATTAAAAAAAAGATAATATTACATATTACTTTTTTCAGATGCTACAAATATCCAAACCATGTTCCTCAAGTTCTTCTTTTCTTTTCTTTTTTTTTTTTTGGTAGAAAGAAACATATAAATTTGAGACTAACCTATTGAAATTTTATGTAGTGGCCATGTGATCCTAGATGAATTGTTTAGATTTACCTGAATCTCAATTTCATCATTTGTAAACAGAATCCACAAAAACTGCCTAAAGGAGTGGTTAGAGGGGTTAAAAAGAATAATTTCCTTACATGTCAATGGTAACTATGGGTAAAAACTACAAGCACCTTTTCTTTATAAATATTTACTTTTTTCTCCAGTCTTTCCCCCTGGTGCATGAAAAGTTGAGAAAAAATCTTTATTATTGTTTTTCTGAGTCAAGACAAGATCATATCAATGTCTAAATCTCTTGGGCATAGAGCCACTGCATTCTTTAGCCTTTCTTTCAATTTTCCAGTTCTTAATGTATTTTCCAGTCAGTCCAGTAGCGCATAGTCTTCTGCCTTCTGATTCTCCCTAGTCTTAATTAATTCAGTTCTGGGATTTCCTTTTCAGTGACATGTCTTGCAATTTTGTCCATTCTTTTTACTTTGCACCTGCATTCAACTTCTACATATGTCTATTTCACATCATTGTAGACTTATGGTGTAACTCTTTTTAGTTCTTCAGAATGAAACATACATTAGCCACAAATTCAACAGTGTAATGTGATCATGGGTTGATGAGGAGAATAACTATTTTAGTAAAAAAGTTCAAAGTCTAGTTTGCACAGTGGTGCCTGCCTGTAATCCCAGTGGCTTGGAGGCTGAGGCAGGAGGATTGCCAATTACAAAGCCAGTCTAAGCAACTTAATGAGACCCTAAGTAATTTAGTGAGACCCTGTCTCAAAATAAATAAAAATAAAAATAAAACAGACTGAAGATGTAGCTTAGTTGTGTGCCCCTGGGTTAAATTGTTTTTTTGAAATCTTATCAATTGTGCTCTGTGAAGAAATGAAAATGAAAGCTCCCGTATGAGGAAAAGTAAAGAAGGAGAACAAAACACAGAGGAAAGAAAATTGCCTAGTTACTTCAAGAGTACTCATATTAGAGAGAAGGAAATTGGAGATGAGGAATTAAAGAAAACTACTGGAGATATGACAAATATTTCTACATGTCTTCTGATTTTTTGCTTAAATGTCTGAATGAAAAACTCTTAACTTTTAAGGTTGAGGGTTTTGCCCAATAGGGAATGATCTGCCAGGCATAGATGGATGGGAACACCTGATTGATTGCAGAGACACAGAAACTGTATATGTTTACACAACTGGAGGGTAGGCAACCTTAAAATAACTCACATACAAATTATTTTGTACGTAAATTATCATGCACGGAAGTTTTACATAATATAGAATTTCTGCCTATTACAACATTAAAAGAATAACCTGTAAATGCCGATTTGACTTCTTACTTGTTTTTCTGCTTAACATTATTAGCCTTATGCACTTTTAACCCAAATAAAAATTCTCATTCTTAATGAATCAGTCTCCAGAAAGCAGTTCTATTTTGTTCTCTTCTTAAAGCATTGACCTTTGAAGTATTGTTTACCACCTACATACTGCACCCTGAGTATTTGTTAAAAATGATAATTTTTAACAAATGTATCTAGGTACCATTATATCTATGATTGATATAATGTATAAATCAATTTTTAAGTAGTTTAAAAATTTAAAATAATAGAGTTTGATTTAATAAGAGTATGATTTACAAAGTACCTGAAAGACCTCTGATTGCCTATTAAAACATTGATGCTCAACTTGTTTTAGTCTATTTTCAGTTTAGTGAATAAGCAAAGCATCATATTCTAGCCATAATTATGATAGCAGGTGTGCACCATATAATCAACTTGACTGAATAACCATCTGGGGTTGATATAGGCAAAGTGAAAAGGCTTAGAATTAAGACTTCCAGTCTTTGTCATTATGGAAGGAGTGCTGTAGAAAACAGTGGTCAATTAGAAAAGACTGTATGAAGAAGACCTGCTTATTTTTCTTATTAGTTTTCTTTCAAGATGATGAATCATGGGCACAGGGTGGATCCTGTATTATAATGTTGTTACACAATCTTAGTGTGAAGACTGAGATTGATAAAGTGTTTAATTGTATAATTCTGCCCCAGGGATAATGGGAGGAAGCCTACTTTTCAGATACTTAAGAACTAAAGAACTAAAGAACTAAAGAACTAAAGAGCTCCTCTCCACCATTATCACAAGCCCTTTTCAGAAAACATGTCTTTCAGTTGTTCAATGAACATTTATTGAGACTGAGGAAATCATCTCTGCCCTATTTTATATTTTATTTAGAGACAGGGTCTCACTGAGTTGCTTAGTGCCTTGCTTTTGCTAGGGCTGGTTTTGAACTCACAAAGCTCCTGCCTCAGCCTCCTGAGCCACTGAGATTATAGGCATGAGCCACCATGCCTGGCATCCCAATAAAGTTTTATATTTTATTTTGAGACAGTATTTCACTAAGTTGCTTAGAGTCTAGCTAAATTGCTGAGGCTGGCTTTGAACTTGTGATCCTCCTGCCTCAGCCTCCCAGCCTGCTGGGATTACAGGTATGTGCCACCATGCCTGGCTGCAATCTTGCTAGTAGATCAGAGCTAACACTTAGTGGAGATGCAGCATTTCTGGTTG
>PVHX01021684.1:0-17945 GCA_004024805.1 Geosciurus inauris
TGGTACCGGGGATTGAACTCAGGGGCACTCGACCACTGAGCCACATCCCCAGCCCTATTTTGTGTTTTATGTAGAGACAGGGTCTCACTGAGTTGCTTAGTGCCTCGCCATTGCTGAGGCTGGCTTTGAACTCGCGATTCTCCTGTCTCAGCCTCCCTGAGTGCTGGGATTACAGGCTTGAGCCACCGCGCCCGGCTTACTTCTGTATTGTTAATAATTGACATTCTGATAGCAGTGAGAGAATATCTTTGAGTACTTCTGATTTTTATTTCTCTAATTGCTACTGATTATGTACATTTTTTCATGTATTTGTTGGTCAGTTATATTTCTCCTTTGTGATATGTCTGTTCAGTTTCTTAGACATTTATTGATTGGGCTATTTGTTATTTTGTTGATAAGTTTTTTAAGTTCTTTATATATCCTGGAGATTAGTGCTCTGTCTGAGGTGTGTGTGTGTGGTAAAGATTTTCTCTCATTCTGTAGGCTCTTTATATTCACAGTGTTGTTTCCTTTGATGAGAAGAAAATTTTTAGTTTAAATTCATCCCATTTATAGATCCTTAATTTTACTTTTTGTGCTTTAGGAGTCTTGTTCAGGAAGTCAGGTCCTAAGATGACACAATGAAAATTTGAGCCTACCTTGTCTTTTGTTTCAATCAGGATTTCTGTTCTAGTGCCTATATCTTTTATCCACTTTGAGTTGATTTTTGTGCAGGTTGTGAGAGTTTTGATTTGTTATATATGGATATCCATTTTTTCCAGCATTATTGTTGAATAGGCTTTTTCTTCAATGTTTGTTTTCAGATCCTTTGTCTAGTATAAAATAACCATATTTATTTGGGGTTCTTTCTGCATTTTCTGTTTCATATAATTGCTCTATATTTCTATTGTGGTGCCAATATTATGCCATTATTCTTACTGTTTCTTATTATTGTATTATAATTTAAGGTCCAGTATTGTGATGTCTCCTGCTTCACACTTCTTGCAGCATTTTGCTTTGGTTATTTCAGGGCTTTTGTTTTCCAAATGAATTTTATGATTGCTTTTTCTATTTCTATGAAAAATATCATTGGAAATTTAATAGGAATTTTATTAAATCTGTATAATACTCTTGGTAGTATGGCCATCTTGAAAATATTAATCCTGCCTATCCAAGAGCATGGGAGATCTTTCCATCTTTTTAAGTCTTTTTCAATTTCTTTAGTGTTCTGTAGTTTTTTGTTGTAGTTGTTGAGAAATTTCACCTCCTTTGTTATATTGATTCCAGTATTTTCTATTTTTGTGGCTATTGTGAATGGGGTAATTATTCAAATTTCTCTCTCAGTGGAATTATCACTGATGTATATGTGAATGTGTTTGATTTGTGGGTGTTGATTTTATATCTTACTTTACTGAATTCATTTATTAGTTTAGAAGTTTTCTGGTGAAATTTTTTTAACATATAAATATAAAATTATGTCAGCAAATACTGATAGTTTGAGGGTTTTTTTCCCCCCTTTTATACCTAATTAATTTCTTTGTCTGACTACTTTGGCTCTAGTTTCAATAATTATACTAAATAGAAATGGAGGAAGAGCAAAACTGTCTTGTTTCAGTTTTTTGAGGAAATGGTTTCAATTTTTATTTTTTTATTTTTTCATACTGGGGATTGAACTCAGGAGCACTTGACCACTGAGCTACATCCCCAGCCCTATTTTGTGTTTTATGTAGAGACAGGGTCTCACTGAGTTGCTTATTGCTTCGTCATTGCTCATACTGGCTTTGAACTTGTGATTCTCCTGTCTCAGCCTCCCAAAGTGCAGGGATTACAGGCATGTGCCACTGTGTCTGGCTCAATTTTTATTCTTTAGGATGATGTTGGCCTTGGATAGCTTTTTCAATGTGGAGATACATTCCTACTCTCTCTAGTTATGTTTGTTGTTGTTGTTCTAATCAATTATACATGACAGCTGAATACTATTCTATTCCTTGTATACAAATTCTGCCATGATTTTCTAGTGTTTTGAACATGAAAAGGTTCTATTTTATCACATGCTTTTTCTGCATGATATAATCATGTGATTCTTTATATCTACTGCTGTGAAGTATTATGTTTATTGATTTCCATATGTTTAATAAACATGCTTCCCTGAGATGAACCTCACTTGATTTTGATGCACTCTCTTTGTAATACATTTTTGTATGTGATTTGCCAATATCTTATTGAAAATCTTTGTCTGTGTTTATCAGGGATATTGTTCTGCAGTTTTTTCCCTTGATGTGTCTTTGTCAGGTTTTAATATCAGGGTGATAGTAGCCACATAGAATGGGTTTGGAAGTGTTCCCTCTGTTTCTATGTTGTGAAAAACTTTGAGGAGTATTGATGCTAAGACTTCTCTGCAGTTCTTGTAGAACTCAGCTGAGCATCCATCTGGTTCTGAGCTTTTCTTGGTTAGTAGGCTTTTGTGGGTGGCTTCTGTTTTATTGCTTGAAACTGATCTCTTTAAATTGTGTATGTCCTCTTGATTCAGCTTGGGTAGATCATATGTCTCAAGAAATTTTTCAGTGTTTTTGAGATTTTGTATTTCATTGGAGTATAAATTTTTGAAATTGTTTCTGATTATCTTCTTATTTCATTAGTCCATCTTAATGTTTTCTTTTCTTTTCTTTCTTTTTTCTTTTTTTTTTTTGGTACTGGAGATTGAACTCAGGAGCACTTGACCACTGAGACACATCCTGAGCCCTGTTTTGTGTTTTATGTAGAGACAGGGTCTCACTGAGTTGCTTAGTGCCTCGCCATTGCTGAGGCTGGCTTTGAGCTTGCGATTCTTCTGTCTCAGCCTCCCTAAGTGCTGGGATTACAGGTTTGTGCCACCTAGCCTGGCTTTAATATTTTGTTTTTTATCACAAATTTTGGTTGAGAAACCAGCTGAAATCCAAATTGATTTCCCCTTATGTAATTTGTCTTTTTCTCTCACATCCTTTAATGCTGTATTCTTATTTTGTGTGGTAGTCATTCTCATTATTAATTTTGGGTGCTATGAGAATGTACTTCCAGGCAGCAGTGGTCAGTGAGCGGGAGGTGATTTGCTGGTGGTCTGTGGGCAGTCTGCAGGCTACCAAAAGGCAATCAGTGGGTGAGCATTGAGTGTTGAGTGATGGATATGTGAAAGGTGAGTAAAGGGCAGGCAAGGGCCTGGCAAACAGGTAGGTTAGTGACAGTTGATAGGTGGCAGTCTGTGAGCAATCTGTACTAATATGTTGGGCTCTATGCTGGCAGAAGGGGGCAATTGAGATAGAAGAATGGAGGTAAACAGCAGGAAATTGATGAGCAGTGAAGGGAATTACTGCCTCAAAGAGTAATAGTAGTTTGTTATTTCTGTTTTTTTTTTTTCTTCAATCTCACATTATGGAGTGACAGAAAGTGCAGCTTCCCTCTAACTCACCATCTTGGATTTCCTAAGTCCCTAATTAAAAAAAAAAAAAAAAAAAAGGGTTGTTGCAGAGAAAAGACATCACAGATGAGAACCATAATCTAAGTGTATATGTGTTTTTTTTCACTAGTAAAAATTAAAACCCTGGGAGAGGGAGTATTTTTACACTGTTAGGGAGAAATTTATGGTGCAAGGACCTTTTGGAATTTTTTTCTTACATGCTTAGTATTCCCTCACTCCCTGCATCAAAATGAGCTATGTGACAATACAATTTCACAGTGAGAGTGGTTCCCCAAATCTGAGAATGGTTAACCTGATGTGTCACTTTCCTAATGAATTGTGGGATTAACAGTCTGTTCACCTAATTTGCTTTTCTATTGCTTTTTGTTGTTGTTGTTGTTGTTTTATCTTTGTGCCATGAAATTCAAGTTTTTCCAAAAATTTAAGTGTTTTGTAATAGTTTGATGGTTAAAATTTTTATTTGTTTGAAAATAGAGTCATGAGGTTGTGGTCTGTAAAAACAAAAATTATGTTTTAAATAAAGTTGTTTTTTATAGTATGTTTAAATAATGAGAATATTAACACCTTTGGAGAATGCCATTCAAATAAATATGTGAACTCTGGAAGTTTTGGTGTATCTCACTGATCTTATATACCTTCAACACACAAAGGTGAACACTGTCCTATAAGTCTTGCTATTACTTATAATTTTGCTATGCATATCTCAGGTACCATTGTTTTGTTTGGTTGTGCTTCTTTTAAATATTCAATAAGTAATTGCCACTGTGATTTATCCATTAGGATTATGTTGTGTTTTATTTCTTTTTAACCACTGCTTTGCTCCAGTGTATTGCTTCACATGTTCTGCTCTCTGGGTTTTATTATACCAAATTTATTTATCAATTTTATTGCTTATAACTGTTTATTGGGCTGGGCATATAGCTCAGTTGGTAGTGTGCTTCCTTGCATGTTTAAGGACTTGGGTTCAGTCCTCAGCACTACAAAGAAAGGTATCATATTGAATGAGTGCCTTTGTGAGATCCAGCACTTCTAACTTTCACTACAACTTATGTGAAATTAAAAACTGTGTCAATGATGATATGGTTGATATGATATGTATTTACTCATTTTTATTTCAGGAACCATTGACATTCATGGATGTGGCCGTCATTTTCTCTGAAGAGGAATGGAAATGCCTGGATCCTGCTCAGCAGACTTTATATGAAGATGTGATGTTAGAGATCTATGGAAACCTGATCTTTGTGGGTGAGCATTTATTTTATTCAGAATTCCTAATTCACCATCAATATTTATTATTTTTTTTCTTTTTTCTTTTGGTACTGAGGATTGAACTCAGGCCACTAAACCACTGAGCCACATCCCCCTCCCCAGCCTTATTTTACATTTTACTTCAAGATAGGGTCTCACCGAATTGCTGAGTTCTTCATTGTTGCTGGGGCTCACTTTAAACTTGTGATTTTCCTATCACAACTTTCCCAGCTGCTGGGATTACAGGTGTACACCACTGCAACCATCCAATGTTTAATTTTGTAGATTATCTTTTCACATCTTCTATTTTTCATAAAAAGTTTTAGATTTTTGTTTTCAGGATAAAGATTGGAATTTTTTAATGCAGAAAATAAAATGTTAAAATTAAAAAAAAAAATTCACCCATCATTTCTTTATTCTCTTTTTAAAATTTAAAGTAGTACTTAAAATCTGGAGAATTAAAATGGTTCTGTTGTATTTTCGTGTTTCTGTCAGGAAAAACATTTGGAAAAATAATTGCCTAAAATCTTCTATGGTATATTTTCTTTCTTTTTTTCTAATGAGTCTAGCATTAAGAAACACTAGTTAAAAGAGAATTTTAAAAAATGAGTCATAGCCAGATACAGTGGTGCATACCTGTTATCCCAGCACATTAGGAGGCTGAGATAGGAGGATCACAAGATCAACACCAGTCTCAGCAACAGTGAGGCACTGAAAAATTCAGTGAGACCCTGTCTAAAGAAAACACAAAAAAGGGCTGAGAATGTTGCTCAGTGGTTAATTACCCCAGATTTCAATTCAGAGTACCAAAAAAAAAAAAAAAAAGAGTCATATTCCATTTTCCGACAAACACATCTTGCTGTGTCTAAGTCATCCTTGATGACCTTTTTGTTCCCAAAGAAATTACCTTGGAATTTGAAGAGAAAAGTAACAGTAGCCATATATTCAAGTGGGTAGAAATCTAGGAAGCAAAGAATATTGATAATAGGTGAAAATGTCAAAGATGAAGTCACATTTGAAAATGTTATTTGAGAAGATAAATTTTAGCAGAAATGATTTTTTCAAACCTAGGTATATTTCTCTTACAATCAGTGAAAAGCACACCATGCCCTATGTTTAAAATGCCTCCTAATTATTTAAATTTCTTCTTATTCTCCAGTGATTTTTCTACATTCTAATTAACAAAGTATTCCC
This sequence comes from Geosciurus inauris, assembly GCA_004024805.1. Classification (NCBI taxonomy): domain Eukaryota; kingdom Metazoa; phylum Chordata; class Mammalia; order Rodentia; family Sciuridae; genus Geosciurus; species Geosciurus inauris. The sequence continues at coordinate 5,876 of PVHX01021684.1, forward strand.
TAATACCTAATGAGGATTGCCATAATCTGACAGACATTTATTGATCTTGGTGGGCTCCCTAGTAATCCTACACAAATTCCTGGATATCTCTAGGTAAAACCATTTTAATATGTTACTATCACAGAGAAACTTTTTAAATATTATTTAAATATTTATTCATTCAAATTTCTCTCATCAGAGTTTTTTATGAATGCTTAACTGAATTTTCTGTAAATTTTTTCTGCCATGTAATGAACAGCAATGATTCACAATGCCTGCTGCTTCTGCCTATATAAGTATTGCTAAAAATTGTGGTTTAATGAAGGATTTCTAGGACTGGTGCTGTAGCAAGGTGGCAGAGCACTTGCCTAGCAAATGTGAGACAGTGGGTTTGATCCTTAACACCATATTAGAAATAAAGAAATAAAATAAAGGCCTTCTGTCTATCTATAACAACAAATTATTTTTTAAAAAAAGGATTTCTAAAGTAGTACAGTTATGCAGAATTTTGTGGGTTACATTTTCTCTAATTCTTTTTTTTTTTTTTTTGAGTTCTACTGCTTAGAGTAGCTTTATTATTGTTCAGTATGTTTTCTGACATAAGTGAATATTGTTTTCATTTTTATACCTATATGTTATAATTGAACAGAAATTTTTATGACTTCTCACTCTGGAACAATATTAGGTGAAATTAAAATTCACATGAAAACCATGTGCCTATTTTTAATAAAGTTATATATGCTTTTACTTACTTGTATAAATATTACTTCTATTTTGTTTATGATTTGTATATAGTGCCTTGTTTACTTTGTTTATGTGATTATTTATATAGTTTATCTAAATTTTCTTATATAAATACATATAGGGATAAGTAAATATATTGGGGATTGAACTCAGGCATGCTACATCTTAGCCACATCTTCAGCCCTTATTGACTTTTAGTTTGAAACAGATTATTTCTACATGACTGAAGCTATATTTTCATTTTCCTTCCTCAGCCTTTCAAGTCCCTAGTATTACTAGTATATTCATCATCTCTATAAGACAAATCTGTTCTTTTGTCTAGGAGTAAGATTTTAGCATTTTAAAAGTAACAAAGATTTTCACAATTCTGTTTATCTTTTATATTTTTTCAAATTTTAGTTTTGATCAAAACCATAACTTGCTTAAACTTACTGTTGTATTTTAAATACACTGTTCAGTAGTGTTAATTTAAATGTTTTGTAATATATTTGTAGAACATTTATATCACATAAAAGTACAATTCATTTCTGTCTCAAACAAGTGCTTACTTGTCTCTCTCTGTTCCATTGCAGACATTATTCCTTTTGGCCTGTATGTTTGGTCACCTTAGATATCTCATAAGGAGAATGGTGGCATGGTATTTGTCCTTTTGTGAATGACACTTATTTCACTTAGCATACTAAACTAAAGGTTGATCATTATAGATATCATAACATTTCTTATCTTTGTAAAGTTTGAAAACATTTCATAGTTCATTCCAAATTGCATTCATGCATTCATGTGAAAGGACTTTGAATTGGCTCTCCATATTTGTCTCTATTGAATGATGCTGTAATGAGCATAGATCTGTAAATATATTTTGATGTGACCATACAATTGAGGACTAATTGATGTACTCTCACTTTTCTTACATATAACTTCTTCATCTAACTTTATGCTAACATTAATCTATTCAATATTGTATCATTATTATTTTTATATCAGGAAGTTTTTTTTCTCTTTGTTTACTTTTAATATGTTTAGGTATTTATGTACCCAGGATACTCCATAGAATTCTAAAATATTATATTATTAAGTGTTTAATAGGTATTACATGAACTTCTTGGAACCCTTTGGTTTGTCTTGGCTCTCTCATTGTTTCTATTTTTGGTACTGGGTGTGCTTAACAACTGATTCACATCCTCAGTCTTTTTTTTTTTTTTTGGTGGGAGGGATGAGGGGAGAGAAGTGGGGATTGAACTGAGAGGCACTTGCCCACTGAGCCACATTTCCTATTTTGTATTTTATGTAGACACAGTTAGTATCTCATTGAATTATTAAGTGCTTTGACATTGCTGGGATTGGCTTTAAAGTTGTGATGCTCCTGTCTCAACCTCCTGAGCTGCTGGGATTACAGTTGTGCACCATCACACCTGGCTTCAGTTGTTTTTTTTTTCCTTTCAAAAAATACTTTAGTTTGTGGTTCACAGATTTTTATGGTGGTATTTTGATTCCTTCCTATTGACTTTTTTATCTTCTATGTCTATTTTGTCATTACTTTGGGAATACATAAAAGTATTTAAAAACTTTAGAATGAATTGGAAATAAATTTCCTATGATCATATGTGAATGTTCAACTAGTGTAACTCTACATTAAGTACAACCTCAAGAATGGGTAGTTATGGTTTATGTATGTATATGTCAAGATACATTCTACTCTCATTTATAACTAAAAAGAACAACAAAAAAGTTAAGTTTGCACTGTATTCTAAACTAAGCTAACTTTGTGTTTTTGTAAAAATCAGTGTCTTTACATGTCTTGTTATAATTTGTTATTGATGTCACAGTTGCTTTTATACCTTAGACCCGTTAAAAGAAATTTAAGGTAATTTTTCTGGTTTAGTCTTCCAAATTCTATAGCAGAATTAAACGTTATATGTGCCACAATGACAGTAAATTAAAATTTATATTTGTGGATATTTTGCATTTTCACAGAAGATTTCAAAATGTATATGATTTGGGTTGCTGGGCAGATTTATTTTATCAGAAGAATTCCATTTCCTATTCCTCTTAGACAAGGTCTACAAGTGAAGAAATTTTTCAGCATTTACATATTTTAAAAGTTTGTATTTATCTTAAGGTTCAAAAACAATATTGTGGATATAATGTTCTATCTTGATATTTTCTTTTTCCTTTAGCATATATGACTATATGCTCAAAGTCCTTTCTGGAAATCTGCTATGAAATCAACTGTTAACCATATAGAAGTATCTTTATAAATAAAACCTCTCTTTTTCTTAATTTTATGAAAAATTTCTCTTGATTATAAATTCTTTAAGTTACATCTTATAATTGATTTTCTAATATTTTTTATTTTTTTCTACTCACTTTTCTAATTTATCAGGCATTTTTCCTTTCTTTCTCTTTTTTGATTTTTTTTCTTTGTGTGTATGTGTATGTATGGTGCTGAAAATTAAACCCAAGACCTTGTACTTGCAAGGCATGTACTCTACCAAATAAGCTGTATACACAGTTCCAGACATTATTTCTTTTTTTTTTTTTTTAATTTTTTTTTTTAGTTGTAGATGGACACAATGTCTTTATTTTATTGCTTTGTACGTGGTGCTGAGGATCAAACCCAGGGCCTTACGCATGCGAGGCAAGCGCTCTGCCACTGAGCTACGATCCCAGCCCCCCAGACATTATTTCTTAAAAAGTATTTCTAGTGGGCTTGAGATATATCTCAGTTGGTAGAGTGCTTGCCTCTTGTGCACAAGGCCCTTGGTTTAATCCCCAGCACCAGAAAAAATATATATATATTTCTAATATACAATTTCTACTTTTTCACTTGCTATTTTTTTCTGAATTTTATTCAATTTTTTATTGTTAATTAGTTTATTAAATGTCTTTCAAATGGTTATTTGATATTGCTTAGATAATTAAAAACTCCTGGTTTCCTAAATGTCAATGACTAGTCTTATATTGTCTCTTTGCTTCAGTCAATTTTACTCTTTTCATTGTGTGCTGTTATTTTCATTGGGATGTTTCCTTTTAAAAATCCCCTTAAAACAAATCATTATAGGGGCTGGGGCGATGACTCAGTGGTAGAGTTCTTGCCTCGCATGCGTAAGTCACTGGGTTCGATCCTCAGCACCACATAAAATAAATAATAAAAGATATTGCATACAACTAAAAAACTATTTTTTTTAAAAAAAGGATTATTATAAAGAAAAAACAAAACCAAATCATTATAGTCATGTTGAGAAATGTTTGAAAGTTACTAAATAAACAAAAACCTGTCAGGTGTAACTGTAATTCCATGTAATTGGGAAAGTGAGGCAGTAGAATTACACCTTTGAAAGGAGTGTCTGCATTTTTGTGACATCCAGTCTCAAAATGTAACAATTTAGATATATAAAGAGGTCTGTGGATGTAGTTCAGTGGTAAAGGACTCCTATGTTCAATCCTAAGTAACACTCTGCACAAAGAAAAAGGAAAAGAAATAAAAGTAAATTCATTTTTGGCAACATTTGAACCACATATGAAATCTGAAAGAGCTGAACTGAGAGGCTGTGATTTCACAATGTTGTAGTAAAATTAGTCAGTTTTTGTGTTGTGCTCATCTGTGGAGCTATGAAATCTCAAGATGATTTTGGAAGTTTTCACAACTTTTGTCAGCATATTTTTGTAAATTTTATATATTTGTTGAGTAATAATGACCTTGGATTATACTACTTTCTGGCTATTTTCTCCACTTGGTATCATTTTATATATTTTCAGAGTATATTCACCACAGTGTAGTAAGTGGAATAATTTATTTTTTATATTTCTTTCAGATATGGTTTCTCATCAACACCAAGAATATTCAGGAGAGCAGGAAATAAAATATTTTTTGCAAAAATTAATAAGAAAAAGGTATGGAATCTAGAACAATAAATGCATAGTTTTAAACAAGAATGAAACATTGTGGGACAGGGAAGTTCAGAAAATTTCAAAACCAATGCATAACAATTATTTATAATAAAAATTACACTGTAAGCAGGTTATGTTATTACATAACATCTCAGAAGACTCACTACTCAACTTATGCCAGTCTCTCTTTGTTTAATTAACATTTTATTACATTATTATAATTATACAGTTTTTACTATTCAGTATTTTGTGCAAAACCAGTTACAATACAGAAGATTTCCAAATGGAACAATCAAATGCAAAATGTATCAATGTATATGCAAGGTTTCCAGACCATTATAAAGTTGTGTCTTATAAATACCTTTATGAAAATAAATGTCCAACCAATTCTCTCAGCTTCAAATATATGATTACAAATATATATAAAAAAATTGTTCAGACACTAATTGATCAGTTATGTCTTAAAATTTTTAATAATCTGTAAATGTGTGAACATAAGATAAAGTCTGAAAAGTATTAATATAAAATTGCAATACTGTAATCTGCCAGTTTGGGATGACATAGAGGTAATTTTCTACACAGTATATATAGGTGAATGGTCCCATCTTTTAAACACATCTGTAGTATCTCCACTTAGAGACATGGAGAACACTCAAATTAAGGAGAAATTGAAGAGCAGCAGTGAGTCTCACGGGGCCAACCCACTTGAAAAAAAGTATTCAAAAATTAAATGTTTTTAAGGTGGAAGTTTCGTAAGCATAGTTTTTGTTTTTGTTTTTTTTGTTTTTTTTTGGTACCGGGGATTGAACTCAGGGGCACTCGACCACTGAGCCACATCCCCAGCCCTATTTTGTGTTTTATGTAGAGACAGGGTCTCACTGAGTTGCTTAGCGCCTCGCCGTTGCTGAGGCTGGCTTTGAACTCGTGATTCTCCTGTCTCAGCCTCCCTAAGTGCTGGGATTACAAGCGTGAGCCACCACGCCCGGCTCATAAGCATAGTTTTTAAATGCAATAATAATTAAGAAAAAAAGAGGAGAAACAGCTAGATTCTTCTAGAACACATCAAATAAGCATACAGTTCATCTGTCATGGGTGGCAATTCAAGGAAAGGGAAGGCTTGAGAAACCCCTGGCACAGGTTTACAGAAAATTCACATCCCACATGGCTTGTAGGACTGTGTCATACCCAAAAAGAAGACATAATGGTCTCATGAGAAGAGTGGGAAGGCTTTTGAGACTAGTCTGGGCTTGAGTCAAAAGGTAGAAAATACCCCTGGAAGAGGGACAACAGGGTGGGGGTGAGACGAATAGGAAGTGAAGGGTCAAGCTTTTAATTAAAAAATATTTGAGAAAGTAAAGTGGCCACAATGATCAAGAAAAGCCACCTTTGAACAAGGAGTGGCTTACCATCAAACTTCTACCCTGTAGGGAGAAGAGTTCTAGTACGTCTTTAGCATTCCATGAGTCAGTCTACACTTTCAGAAGCACAGTTTTGTAGATGTTCATCCCTGAGATTCTTCCTAACTCTTGAAAATTTGAATCAAATGATTTCTAATTTTAAGTCCCCTGGAAACAGTCTTGGTGTACTTTTAAAGGTATGTAAAGCTTGTATGTTATCAGAATCATTCCATATCATGGGGTGTCCAGCACCCCACCAGTGTAGTTTTTTGCCCAGAAGTTCATGAACAACCTAAAAAAAGAAAATCTGAAATAACTTGTAAATTAGTAAGAGACAGAGCCAAAAATTAGATTCAAAAAATGGAGCCCCTGGCAGATTCTCTACTCTTCATATGAGCTGGAACACAATGACTAGAAAATGGCTCCAGTTCTTTATTTAAGGGACATTATATCAAAAGCAGAGATAAGTATTCAACAAGAGAAGTGTCACTGCAGATAAGTTGATTGGCATTGTGCCAAGTCACACCCATTTTTAGGTGGTGGTGTGGCTATCTAACTCCTATGGATTATCCCCTTTCCAGAGCTGGACCTAGACAGAGCTAGGTAGGATATCACACACCTTAGGTAGTCTGAAATCAGCAGGATTGCTATTGTGAGATCCCAGGTACCAGATTTTCCTGCCTAATGGCTTTTAAGTTGTTTCTATTTCACACAGTTTACAGATGCATTGTAGCACATATGATATGCACTGCCTCATTTTCATAGCAACAGGGTTTTTTTTTGTTTGTTTTTTGCTTTTTTTTTTTTTTTTTTTTTTTTTTTTTTTTTTTTTTTTTTTTTTTTTTTTTTTGGTATTAGGTATTGAACTCAGGGGTGCTCAATCACTGAGCCACAACCCCAGCCCTAAGAGACAAGGTGTCACTGATTTGCTTTGTGCCTCATCACTGCTGAGGCTGCCTTTGAACTCACAATTCTCCTGTCTCCCCAAAGTTCAGGGATTACAGGCATGTGCACCACACCCGGCTAGCAACAGGGTCTACAACAAATCTCCAAGTTGTAATCTCAGAATGTTTGTGCATTTTGTGGTTTTGAGTGGGACAAGGTCTGTTCTTATTCGTAGCAGAAGAAACTTTTCAAGTGTCAGATCCAAAGACTTCCTGGATCTTACACATGTTCCCTGTAATCTTAATACTTTTGCCATGAATTTCTTCTGAGGCCCCAGTCTTAGTCTTGTGGGTATTCAAAGAAATGTGCTTTCAGCACATCCAAAGTGTCCTCCAGTCACTTCATTGAACTAGTTACATACAGAATTTTTTAGCAAGAGCCATAGAGATAGCAATTTTAGAGAGAATGTCGAGAAACCCACCTCAGACACAGCTCACTCTTTGGCTTCATGAAGGCTGCTGCAACCCTTCAGGGTCATGGCCATGGCAACACACCTGCAGAGGTTCTTGCCAACCCAAAGGTGGCACTAATGGGTTGAGGGTGAGGTACTATTGTAGGAATGTGAGCTGTTGGCTAAGCCAGGGGGAGGCAGCTTCACAAAAGCCAGTCACTTTTTTTTTTTAATTTTTTTTTGTAGATGGACACAATGTCTTTATTTTATCGCTTTGTATGTGGTGCTGAGGATCGAACCCAGGGCCTCACGCATGCAAGGCAAGCGCTCTACTGCTGAGCCACAATCCCAGCCCAGCCAGTCACTTTTGAGGGCATGTGTGTGCACTTAAATATATATGCACAGCATTTTTGGAATTACATGCTTTTTCTAAAAATAAATAAATAATTGCTATGGAGTCTATTCTATGCTTCAGTTATTTATTGGAATATTTTAAAATGTGGCATTCAGTAAACATTTGTTTAAACATCTGTATAGACCAGAGATTTAAAAATAAAGAAAAAAATATCAGCCAAGTGCGGTGGCGCAAGCCTGTAATCCCAGCACTTAGGGAGGCTGAGACAGGAGAATCGTGAGTTCAAAGCCAGACTCCACAAGGGTGAGGCACTAAGCAACCCAGTGAGAGCCTGTCTCTACATAAAACACAAAATAGGGCTGGGGATGTGGTTCAGTGTTCCAGATTTGTAGTTATCCACTATTGCTTCATCTATATGTGGATATACATTTGTGGAGAAATAGCTATATTACGATAAATTTTTCAAGACCTGAAGACAGGTCTCTACTCTAAATAATTAGCAATGTATCAATGTATGTTTCAGTTTAAGAAATATAAATTAAGTTAAACTCATAAAAATTTGATGATTTTTTTTTAAATTCTAGGAAACATCAGTGTGATCATTTGGAAAAGCTTTACAAAAATAAAAGTCATGAAGTTTTTAATACATGTTCAAAATTTATCCACTTAAGCTTTCATATTCAAGAAAAGAATTACAAACATGCAGAATGTGAAAGAGTTTTTAACAAAACTGCAAGCATTACTGAACACCATAGAAATTTTACTGGGGAGAAGCCCTACAAATTTCAAAAATATATACAAGTATTTCAAGATTCCTCAAGCCTTTATCATAGCAGTGATAAACCCTACATTAGGAAAGAATGTGGCAAAGGCTTTACTCAAACTTCATCCCTTAATAAACACCATAGGATTTACAATGAAGAGATATCATACAAATGTAAGAAATGTGACAAAGTCTTTAAGTGGTATTCAAACCTTTTTATACACTACATTACTCACACTGGAAAGAATCCATACAAATTTAAAGAATGTGGCAAAACTTTTTATCGAAGATCAAGCCTTACTGAACACCAGAGAATTCATACTGGAGAAAAGCCATACAAGTGTAAAGAATGTGGCAAAGCTTTTACTGTTAGGAAAAGCCTTATTGTACATCACAGAATTCATACTGGAAAAAAGCCATACAAATGTAAAGAATGTGGCAAAGCTTTTAATCAAAGACCACACCTTACTCGACACCAGATAATTCATACTGGAGAAAAGCCATACAAATGTAAAGAATGTGGCAAAGCTTTTAACCAAATATCACACCTTACTCAACACCAGATAATTCATACTGTAGAAAGGCCATACAAATGTAAAGAATGTGGCAAAGCTTTTTATCACAGATCAGGCCTTATTAAACACCAGAGAACTCACACTGGAGAAAAACAATACAAATGTACAGAATGTGGCAAAGCTTTTAATCACAGACCACACCTTACTCAGCACCAGATAATTCATACTGGAGAAAAGCCATACAAATGTAAAGAATGTGGCAAAGCTTTTAACCGAATATCACACCTTACTCAACACCAGAGAATTCATACTGGAGAAAAGCCATACAAATGTAAAGAATGTGGCAAAGCTTTTTATCACAGATCAGACCTTACTAAACACCAGAGAATTCATACTGGAGAAAGGCCATACAAATGTAAAGAATGTGGCAAAGCTTTTTGTCAAAGATCAAGCCTTACTGGACACCAGAGAATTCATTGTGGAGAAAAGCCATACAAGTGTAAAGAATGTGGCAAAGCTTTTCATCAAAGATCAGGCCTTACTAAACACCAGAGAATTCATACTGGAGAAAAGCCATACAAATGTAAAGAATGTGGCAACGCTTTTTATCAAAGATCAAGCCTTACTGAACACCAGAGAATTCATTGTGGAGAAAAGTCATACAAGTGTAAAGAATGTGGCAAAGCTTTTTATCAAAGATCAGGCCTTACTAAACACCAGAGAATTCATACTGGAGAAAAGCCATACAAATGTAAAGAATGTGGCAAAGCTTTTAATCAAAGATCACACCTTACTCGACACCAGATAATTCATACTGGAGAAAGGCCATACAAATGTAAAGAATGTGGCAAAGCTTTTTATCACAGATCAGGCCTTATTAAACACCAGAGAATTCACACTGGAGAAAAGCCATACAAATGTACAGAATGTGGCAAAGCTTTTAATCAAAGACCACACCTTACTCAGCACCAGATAATTCATACTGGAGAAAAGCCATACAAATGTAAAGAATGTGGCAAAGCTTTTAACCGAATATCACACCTTACTGAACACCAGATAATTCATACTGGGGAAAGGCCATACAAATGTAAAGAATGTGGCAAAGCTTTTTATCACAGATCAGATCTTACTAAACACCAGAGAATTCATACTGGAGAAAAGCCACACAAATGTAAAGAATGTGGGAAAGCTTTTTGTCAAAGATCAAGCCTTATTGAACACCAGAGAATTCATTGTGGAGAAAAGCCATACAAGTGTAAAGAATGTGGCAAAGCTTTTCATCAAAGATCAGGCCTTACTAAACACCAGAGAATTCATACTGGAGAAAAGCCATACAAATGTAAAGAATGTGGCAACGCTTTTTATCAAAGATCAAGCCTTACTGTACACCAGAGAATTCATACTGGAGAAGAACCATACAAGTGTAAAGAAAGTGGAAAAGCTTTTTATTAAGAATCACAACTTAATCAACACCAAGGAATTCATACTGGAGTGATGCTATAAAATTCTAAAAAAAAGGCAAAACTTTAATCAAAGATCAAACCATAATTATCACAAAATTTATACAGTACATAAGTCCTACAAAACTAGAGAATATGGTAAAGTTTTTAGGAATAATTCAACTGTTATCACATATGAGAGAATTCATACTTGAGAATCCTTACAAATCTAAAGAATGTAAAAGTCACTTATTGTGACATCATATCTTACTAATTATAAGAAGTTTCATACTGGAAAGAAGACTTAAAATTTAAAATGTGGGAAAGTTTTTAATTAGGGTTCAACATTTTAAAAATTATTGAAGATATTATGGTAGCAATTAAATTCTACAAATGTAAAAAATCTAACAAAGCTTTTAATGAAAGCTCACACCTTACAAATCTACAGATTTTCAATTCAAGAGAAGTCCTACACATGCTAAGAATGTGTCAGCTTAACTCAAATAAAAAAAGAAAATCATACTCTGTGTAATCCTAATGCCTGAAATATTTGTAGGAAACCCTTTAACATGAATGCTTAGGTACCAGCAAAATATTTATTATTGAGCAAAAAGTTGGCATGTGAGAAGTACAACATTTTTATGTTCCACATATTTATAAATATGAGAATTATCAGAGACTTTCTGTATTTACAGAGAATATGGCCTTTTAACAGTTGTTTAAGATTTACTGGGAATTATTAGTTGACATGGTAGAAATAAAAGAATCTTCAGATATCAGCGTAGTGTAGATAGCTCATCTCCAATAAGATATTTGTTCATAAAAATCAAACTAATAAATACATTGAATTCTCTAAAAACTGCATAAAATGTAATTTTTCTCTGTAATTATATCATAGCTATAGGACTCATTAATAAGAATTTCAGTTGTCATGCTGGTGGAGAATGAATGCCAGTCTCTCTTTTTTTTTTTTTTTTTTTTTGGTACTGGGTATTGAACTTGGGCACTCGACCGCTGAGCCACATCCCCAGGCCTACTTTGTGTTTTATGTAGAGACAGGGTTTCACTGAGTTGCTTAGCACCTCACCGTTGCTGAGGCTGGCTTTGAACTCATGATTGTCCTGCCTCAGCCTCCAAAAGTGCTGGGATTACAAGCGTGAGCCACCACGGAATGCCAGTCTCTTGAATGCTAGGTATATCCTCTTCCACTCAGTCACATTCCAATCCATTTTATTTTGTAGTGAATGCATTTTGTTAGTGTATAATAATGAATGTTTCTTAATGTGTTAACGTTATGTATTGAATTGCATTTTTTTGAAATTGTAGGTGACAGATAAAGAAGATATTGTTTGGTAAAAAGTGGAGCAAGCAGTGCTCTGAATTCTTTTAGAATTTTAGTGTAATTCTTTTAGAATTTTAGTGTAATTGAACTTCAAATTCCTGGGAGACTACTATTTCCATAAAATACATTTCATCATTTCTCTTTTGTGTACCTTCTGGGAACTAAACATTCTTGTATCACACACATAGGAAGACAATTACAAATCCAGATTTCTAATTCTTCAATTACTACTTTCAATTTTAATTTTATAATTTATGGGTGTTATGTTGATACACTTTCACGTGAGAAGCTTATCTTAAAAAGTTGCTT
>PVHX01021684.1:18045-29314 GCA_004024805.1 Geosciurus inauris
TTTTTTATTTTTTTTTTTTTTTTTTTGTTGAGGGGTCAATCCAAATATGTATGAATTACAAACCATTAAATATCCATTTATTGCTCTTGTCATTGTCCTTAAATAATGAACACGAATATGAGTTTTTTTCAGATTCTAAATTCTAATTTATTTATTTAACACTGCTTATGGGCATGCTTTCTCTACCATTCAGCTACTTCCACATCCCCCCTTTAAAAAATGAGGCAAGGTCTCATTAATTTCCTAGACTAGTGTCTAATTTCTTTTTTTATTTTCCAGCATTATCTTCTCAGGAGACTCAACAGGCTTCCATTTTACTTTCAGAGATGATATAGCTACGTTACCCATGATGGTCTCAATTTTGCAATCCTGCTTTAGCTTTACAAGTAGCTGTGTTACAATCATTTCACACCATGTTCATCTGTTATTAGTTATTTAAGGAAACATCACCCATAATTGTGTTTTTGCATTTCCACTTTTTGTTCTTTACATATTCTGGATATTATTAATTCTGCATCATAAAAACTGGAAAATATTACTCCTATATTTTAAGTTGTCTTTCCACTCTTAATATTTCCTTTGCTTCTGTTTGATGTAATTTCATTTTCTTTGTGTGTGTGAGGGGAGATATCTAAAACTTATTTACACATAATGACTTGAAGTGTTTCTCCTATTATTGTGTCGTTTGGGAAATTTTGGTCATACATTGGGATATTTTATGCATTTTATTTTGTTTTGCACAGGAGGTAGAAAACCACTTTTATTACTGAAAATTTACACTAAGATGAAATTGGGAAGTGCAGGTCTTCAAGTTTTTCCCTTTTTTTTCAGAAAAGATTGTGTTTGATAAGCAGAATTAACTAAATTTTCATTTTAATGATTTAATGTAATGTTTTTGGTACCAGGGATTCAAATCAGGATTAATTGACCACTGAGCCATATCTCCAGCCCTACTTTATATTTAATTTAGATACATGGTCTCACTGAGTTGCTTAGTATCTCCATTGCTGAGCATGGCTTTCAACTCATGATTCTTCAGTCGCAGCTCCCAAAGTGGTGGGACTACAGGCATGTACTACCATGACTTACTAATATAAATTTTATACAAATGGCCATTTGGTCCACACCCTCAGACCTAGAAGGTCTTGGAATAATATTTATGAAGCTCTGAAAGAAAACTGATGGCAGCTGAAAATAATGTACCCAACAAAATTAAGTTTCTGAATTGCCAGGTGAAATAAAAAAAATTTTTCCAATTAGCAATAATGAATACAATTCACAATAAGAATGCCTGATGCACAAAAACATTCTCAATAAAGTATTTTGTAAAGAAGAAATAAAAGGGAAAACAAGGAAAAGTAGAAAATACAGTAGAAGAATAGTCCATCAAAGAATAAGTTAATTAAAATTAAAGTTAATTAAAATTAACTTTAATTTAAAATTAGTTAATTAAAATTAAAAACTACTAACAATTGGAAATGACAAGGAATAAAAATCATTTCTCAATAATAACACTGAATGTAAATGGCCTAAAGTCATCCATCAAAAGACAGACTGGCAGATTAGACTGAATAACCATACCCAAGAATATGGTGTGTTCAAGAGACTCACCTCATAGATAAATATATTCATAGACTGAAGGTAAAAGAATGGAGAAAAACATTCACATGAGTCTTGTATACAACAAAGGGTTTCTGTCATATCACATAAAGTTGATTTCAAGCCAAAGCTTATCCAAAAAGATAAAGCCATTTCGTACTCCTTTATAAAACTATACATCAAGACATGAGAATTATAAATTTGTATGCCAGAGACAATGGAGTATCTACATACATCAAACTCTTCTCAATTTCAAGAATGAAATAGACCACAACACAATATATGGTTAATTTACCATGCCTCTATCACCAATGAATAGATCCTCCAGACAAAACAACACAGGTGCAGTGGTGCACGCCTGTAATCTCAGCACTTTGCGAAACTGAGACAAGAGAATTTTGAGTTCAAATTCAGCCTCAGCAATGCTGATGCACTAAGCAACTCAGTGAGACCCTGTCTCTACATAAAACAAAATTGGGCTGGGGATATGGTTTAGTTGGCAAGTACCCCTGAGTTCAATCCCTAGTACCAAAGGAAAAAAGAACCTATAGAACTAAAAAAATACAATTGTTAATTTAGTGTTACCAACATTTATAGAATATTTTATCCATCCATGAATGAATAAATTTTTATCTCAGCAGCACAAAATTCCTGCTCTAATATAGAACATATTGTGTAAGTATCACATGTGTTGGCATACAATTTTAATATTAATGTTTTTATCTACTAGAGGGTTCTTTTGATAGCTCCCTTTTCATTAAAATTAATTTTTTCTTGTTTTTTTTTTATTAGACTTGTTTGGTTTTTATCAAATTTTAGCTGTATTTTTTCTTCTCTATTGCACATAATTTCTTCTCATTCTCTTATTTTTCTTTCCTACTAGAGTTTTAAAATAACTTACAAATTCTCATCTTAGTACAGTTTTATCCCAGATATACTGACATTTTAAGCTTTTATTATGACTTAATTCAAAGCACTTTTTATTTACTTATAATTTCTTCCTTGACCTGTGAGATATTGTGCATGTGCCATTTTTCATTTTGAAAGAGTTGGCATGTGGGGGTGGGATTCTATGTATCTTTAGGTGATTGATTTCTAATGTGAGCATCCTGCAGAAAACAGTCTCCATGATTATAATTTAAAAAAAAAAATAACATCCTTTTTATTTTGATTGCTTTGGTTATATACATGGCAATTGTTACAATTGCATACTTCAAATACATGCATTTTATTGTACTTTAATTTTACTTCGATAAAGCTATGGAATATGAGCTGTGGTTGCAGTCCAATGATAGAGCAATTCTCTAGCATGTGTAAGGCACTGGGATTGGTTCTCAGCACTGCTTATAAATACATAAATTTCCTCAACAACAACAAAAAAATACATTTACAAAAACCATACAGACTAACACAATGGCTTTTTAAGATTTTGACATGCTTGCATTATTGCACACATACAATTGAGATTTTCCCATTATATCATTAAATCTAATCCATGAATGGGTTGCCTAATTTTTTCTCTTAAGTTTTTTAATGTCTTCCTAATTTTTTATTTGATTCTTATCAATTCTTTTTAGTAGATGGTAGAATCCAAATTGACATAAAATCATGCAATGTATCTTTGTATAATACATTTTCCAGTACCACCATTTTCCTAGACCTTCCCCATCCTCATGTTTCCTTTCCTCCACACTACTGATCTTCCATTTGCCCATACCTTTTTTTCCGTTGATTAATTTCTTGTGAATGTACATGATTGTGTGATTTACTGTGGTATATTTATATATACACATAGAAAGATTATATCAGATTTATTTCACTGTTCTATTTCTCCCCTCTACACTTCTCTTTATTTTCCTTCATCTACTTCACTGATATTCTGTTTGTTAATCTGTCCTTTTATTTTACTTTAGCATTGATATATGAAATATCAACTTTTGGATTTGGGGACTACCTGCTTTCTCTTAGCATGATAATCCCCAGATTCTTCTATTTACTAGCAAATGTCATAAAGTCACTCTTCTTTTTGACTAATACTCCACTCTATATATATACCATATTTATCCATTCACCTATTGATGGGTACCTTCCTTGGCTCCATACTTTAGCGTCTGTGTATTGTGCTGATATTAAAAAAAAAAATGAGGCTCCATTAGTAGTATGCTAATTTTAAATCCTTTTGGTATATACTGAGACATGGGATATCATGGTGGAATGACAATTTATTTCCTACTTATTAAACCTCCATGCTGCTTTCCACAGTGGTTATACCAATTTGCTATCCCCACGAACAATTTGTACTCTTTTCCACACATCCTCTATTACTTCTATTCATTTATTTTTATTTTATAGTACTCAGGAATGCAAATAGGGGCACTTAACCACTGATCCAAATCCCCAGCCCCATGTTTATATTTTATATAGAGACAAGGTCTCTGTGAATTGCTAAGGCTGGCTTTGAACTAAAATTTCTCCTGCTTCAGCCTCTGGACTTATAGGCATGTGCTACTGGCCTGGATATTTTTAAAGTAAATTTATTATATCTATCTATTTATTATATAGTACTAAGGATCTAACTCAGTGCCTCACACATATTAGGCAAGTGCACTATCACTGTGCTACAATCTCAGCTTCTCTCACATGTACTCTTGATAATTGCCATTCTGATTGGAGTGAGTTGAAATCTCAGTGTAGTTTTAATTTGCATTTCTCTAATTGCTAGAGATATTGAACATTTTCAGTGTATTGACCATTTATATTCCTCCTTTTAAGAAATGTCTGTTGGAGCTGGGGTTGCTCAATGGTAGAGCGCTTGCCTAGCATGTGTGAGGCACTGGGTTCAAACCTCAGCACCATATAAAATAAATACATAAAAACAAATGCATTGTGTCCATCTACAACTAAAATTTTTTTTTTAAAAAAAAGAAATGTCTGTTTAGTTTCTTTACCTATTTATTGATTGCCTTTTGTGTATGTGTTTACAGTTTTGTTTTGTTTTTTAATATCCTGGATATAAACACCCCTAGGATCAGATGGCAAACTTTTTTTTTTTTTTTTTTTTTTGTATTGGAGATTGAACTTTGGTGTACTCAAACACTAAGCCACATCCCCAGCCCTATTTTGTGTTTTACGTTGCTTAGCACCTCACTGTTGCTGAGGCTGGCTTTGAACTCGTGGTTCAACTGCCTCAGCCTCCCTAAATGCTGGGATTACAGACTTATGCCACCGCACCTGGTTTGTGCAGTCTGTCATTATGCTCTTGATTGTTTTCATTGGTCTGAAGATTTTTAATGTAATGTGATCCCATTTATTGATTATCAGTTTTACTTCTTGCGTTTTAGAATTCTCATTCAGTCAGTTCTTGAAATATTTTATTGAGTGTTTTCTAGTGCGGGATTTCTAGTTACACATTCTTTGAGGTATTTTTTATTATGGAAGATGTTTATTTTTTATTTTTGAAGCTTGTTTTTCTGGATATGTTGTTCTTGGTTTGCATTCGTTTTCTTTCAGAGTTTCTTATATATTATTTCAGACCCTCCTAACTTTTAGGACTGGGTGGGACGTCAGGTGAAATACAGATTATAAATGTGACCAGTAAGTTTTTTCTTACGTCTTGAAAAATGCTATGCTATGTTAGGTATTTGCATGATAATGTGCCTTTAGTGGACCTATTTTGATTTTGTATATTTCATAGTCATGTATGCCTCCTGCATTTGAATTTCCATTTAATTCTTAAGGTTTGGAAATTTTTTAAATATTATTTTACGGATAAGATTGAACATTCCCTGGGGTGTGGCCAAGTTTTGTAGCCATTTTACCAGAATGCCACAAAATCACTACATTTATGGAGTGCTTGGACAGTTTTGTTGGTTACTGTTTAAGCCTTTGCTCTTTGCTAAAAGAAGAGCTATGTATATTCACCTTGACCACAAGTTCAGTTTTGTGAACAAGATTATTCTCTGCTGAAAAGAAAAAAAGAGTGTGCATTTCTTAGTTTGTGTTTCTGGGCCTTAACAAATTCCCATGAATCTTAAATTTGATTGTTAAATGTTTTCCTGTACTTCTTGAATATTATGTTCATGATGCCTTAACATCTTTTGTCTATGAGTGCTTTTATTTTTGAGATTATATACTTTGTCTTTGAGGTTTGGAAATCTATATCCTGAGTGGTCTCATCTGCTGGTGATGCTTTCCATTGAAATTATAGTTTCCTTCATTTCAGGAATTTCTTTTTGATTCTATACAGAATTTTTATCTATTAATGTGATCTTTCATTTCTTGTATTTTCAAATATCATGCCTTACACCATCTTTTAACTTATAAAACAGTTGTAGTATAACCTTTCTAAATGTGTTGTCAATAAAGTCCATTATTGAAGCATGTTGAATTTTTTGAGGTGGCTTTTGCTCTCGGTTTTTCATTTCGTTTTTTTTTTTTTTTTTGGTACCGGGGATTGAACTCAGGGGTACTCGACCCCTCAGCCACATCCCCAGCCCTATTTTGTGTTTTATGTAGAGACAGGGTCTCACTGAGTTGCTTAGTGCCTCGCCATTGCTGAGGCTGGCTTTGAACTCGTGATTCTCCAGTCTCAGCCTCCCTAAGTGCTGGGATTACAAGCGTGAGCCACCATGCCCGGCTTTCATTTCGTTTTTATTTCTACCCATCCATCATTGTTGTTCTGACTTATGTTAAGTAATAGATTATTTTGTTATCTTTTCCTTAAGAGATGTAATGTGGTGATATTCAAATACTGATACTTTAATTCACTATGTAAACTGTGCTTATTTCAATATCAGCTCCACTCAAGTGATTTCACTGGGCACATTTATTGTAATTACTTGGGTTTACCATGCATTGCAACTACAAAACCAAAGATTTAATAAATTCTGGGAGTAAAGAGCTTCAGGTGAAGTGGCACCTGGACAGTTGTGTGACCAAGTGGGTTAATGTTCACATGCTCCTCATCCCAACTATGATCAAGAACATAAACAAGCCTCTCTAATCCATTGGGAAATAAAACTTCTTGCCAGTGGCTCTTGGGCTGAGAGCACAAATCTATTTAACAAGAGGAATGAAATATTAGTCTTAAGTAAAATTTATGAATGGAGAAACTAAAGATGAAAACAAGTTTAAGGCACTTGCTACTTGATTCTAGACACTGGTTTCTTTATGTTTTGATCCAAGAAAGTAAAATGGAAAAAAAAAAAAAGTGCTAAAATTTGAGTGAAAGAACAGAAGAGCCTTTTAGAGCCTAAATTTTATATGGCAAGTGGTTGTCCTGACAGTAGACAGCTCTTTTGTACCAAGTCAGAACCCTCCAAGGTAGAAGATTCTCACAACACAGGTACCCACAGGATGGCAGGTTCTGCCAGCCTGCCAGTGACCTAGTAGAATTGGAGGAGAGGTGTTTCTATTTGTCATAAACCTCTTATTTACCAGAAATATCATCATGCCATTTTACATAAGATGTAAGACAAAATCCATGAGATCAGTAATCTAGAATGGGGAAAATATTTTTTGGTCTTTATTTTGTTTGGTAGTTTTTTATATACAAGGCATGAGATGGATTTAAGATGTAAATTTGAGGAGAATAGTTTGTATAAGAACTTGTATAGGTTCCTTGTTCATACTCTTTATGGCCATCAAAATATGGGTTTCTTAAAATTCTTCTTGGCATCTCTCAGCTGGGAGACCACTGCAAAATCACGAGTTTAGGGACAGCTGGGATCCCAGAATCCTGGGGCCAAGGGAGCACAACCCGTCCCCGAGCTCTTCCCCCTCCCAAAACAGGCCGTCTCTGCCAGAACACACTGAGGTCTCTGGGCTGCTCATCCCACAGCACGACTCCTCTCTCACCCCTGGCCGCTCTCTCCACCCTACCCTACAACCCAGGCAATAAGGCTCAGGGCAGGGGGGGAATAAAGGATGCCAGGGCTCAGGGCAGTCTATCCCCAGTGTGGCACAGTGGGTTGCACCCTCCGGCCCAGGGGCTCAAGTCACCAATTCCACTTCTGCCTTAGTTGGGTGGACACCTCAGCCTGCTGGGTGGAACATTGCCTATTCTTGAGCCCAAGCTTTCTGCATTAAAAATCCTTGTCTATGAGCAACTCGCATTAGGTCATATTCAGCCTTCAACCACCTCTTATAATTCTCACATTTTTGTCATTCAAAAAAATCAGGCAACTGTAGATTAATACAGGACCTTAGACATATCAATAAGAAAATGAAAAAAATGGGCACATGTCAACGTGGCCTTTGTTTCCCCCTGAGCCATCCTGATAGACCACTATATTACTATCATAGACATTAGGAATTTTTCCCCATCCCTCTTCATGAGGCAGACAGGCCTTACTTTGCCTTTTCCATCTGTGAACCTAATCATGTCAACCCTTGTGAGCAATATCAATGGAAATTCTTGGCACAAGAAATGAAGAACAGCCCTACCATTTGACAAAAGTTTGTGGTCAAAGCCATCGCCTCCTTAAGGAGCAACAGTTACATTACTCATTACATGTATGATATCTTAGTGGCTTGCAAAGACCAAGTGTCTCTTCAAGCGCTTCTGACTTCACTCCCCCAAAATTTTGAGGATCTTAATCTTCATGTGGCCAAGGAGAAGATGCAAACTCACCCTTCCTTCTCCTTCTTAGGGTTTCATTTTTCTTGAGTGATAGGACCTGTTACACCCTCTCTTGACATCCTCGATGACATCTCCTTGACAGAATTACAAAAATTAAGTGATAATATTAACTGGATTAGGCCATTCTTGTCCTTACCTCCAAAAGCACTTGAGCCACTCTATGATATGCTCAAAGGCAGCAAACATCCTTCTAGAATGCTTAAGATTACTCCAGAAGCTAGAGTAATCATTCTTCTAGAAAGCTTAAGATTACCCCTGGCAGAAATTGATCAATTGTTCACATCTGCCCAGCTTCAAAATTTGACCCTGCCGTTCCTCTCTCAGCCGTAATAGTTTCCACCTTGAAATTACCCTTAGGTGTCCTTTGGCAACGTGATGGACCTTTATTATGGTTGCACCTTCCCTTGAGCTCCTGCCATAAAATCACCAGTCTCACCTCAGAAATTATATCCTTAGTGGAAAGGCTCAGAGAACAAGCTAGATCCATCTTTAATAAGGTACATAACATCATAGTCATACCATTTCATCAGGAACAAATCGCCTCCCTCCTACAAACTTCTTTAGACTTCTAGATAATAATGGAAGGATTTCCTGGGTCACTGTCCTCTTTCTAAACTACTGCATCTCTCTCCTTCTAAACTACTGCAGACCCTACAAGATTTTCTATTGACGGTGACCACTCACACTTTTCCCTCGAGCAAACCCATTCCTATGGATCCTTGTGTATTCAGAGATGCCAACACTCATTATCCTGGCTACATTATAATGGGATCTAATATAATGAATGTCAATTTGTCCAAAGGCATTCTGATTCTCTCCAAGTAGCTGAATTGACTGCACTTATCCTGATGCTGGAAAGATATCAGACCATTCCACTTGACATAATCTCTGATAGCATATATGCCTGTCGAGGTCTGCTCTTCCATTTTTTATTCCACATTTAGGCTTTGAGACTGTCCTATTAATCAGCCTATGCCTACCCTGAAGACTGTACTAGAACTAAGACAACCATGGTATATTACGCACATTGGCTCCCATTCCAGGTTGCCTGCCTTCCTATCAGAAGGGAATGCCTCTATTGACAAATTTTTAAGTCAGCCTAAAGTCATGATGTTTGCTCTAGAGCAAGCTAGAGCCTTACAGCAGAGGTTTCACCTCTCAGCAGATAGTCTTTATTATCTATTGCCTGAAATTCCAATCCAACAATACAAACATATGATTCATACATGCTCCTCTTGTGGCCCATTGTTACCACTGGGCCCACTCCAACCACAGAGAGTTAACCCCCATGGGCTGACACCCAACTCCCTCTGGCAGATCGATGTCACTCACATCCCCACCTTTGGGAATCTTAAAGTTGTACATGTGATAATTGATACCTATTCCTCCCTTGTGTATGCTACAGTCCTCACAGGTGAAAAAGCAGCCAATGTGAAGCTCTGAAGCAAGCAATGCTATTTGTGGGCATCCCATGGTCAATCAAAACAGACAATGGACTGGCCTATGTCTCTCTCAGACTGAAGGAATTTTTAACTTCCTGAGGAATTTTCCATACCAAAGACATTCCCTATAACCCCCAGGGACAAGCTATTATTGAAAGAACCAATCACACTGTAAAGGAGATGCTTCAAAAATTTGATGCTACAAAAAAGGATCCTTTTTTGAGATTGTTCAATGTATTATTTATCCTTAACTATCTCACTTTTAACAAACAAGGCCTCAATGCAGCAATCCAACACTGGGGTATATTTACCTTTCCTACCCCTTTCCCTCAGTATGATGGAAGAACCCCTTGACCCTTCAATGGAAGGGCCCAGACTCTCTGCTCACACAAGGACAAGTCTATGCTTGTGTCTTCCCCTCAACAGAGTCTAAGTCCCTTTGGATTCCTGCCAGGAATATTTGTACAAGCCTGTCTTGAGAAGACAACATAACTCTCCACCTGAAGAAAAAACCTCTTCTGTGAGTACCTAATCCAAACCAATATTGTTTTTGGCCTTTCTATTCTTCAAAAGATGTGATGAGCTCTGTTATATCCATCCAATTGGATTATCATTGGGCTCGGGGTTCTAAGCTTTCTTCTGGTCCTTGTCTTTGTCAAATATATAACAACGAAATTAACCAAACCAGAGACTAAACAAGCTCTCTTAGTTCATATCATTAAATAATCACAAGAACACAAGAAAATTCCCGCTGTATGGATCGCAGCCTTTGAGAACATGTAAGAATCTCGCCCACCCCATCTTCAATGGAAATACAAGGCTTCACAGCTTTGGCCGACCCTAACCCCAAACCTCCTTCCCTTCCAACCCCACCCAACCCCATTACCCCTTCTCTTAAGAAAGAACTCATCTGGGGGCACATTCACACAAGCTGTTTAGCCAATGACAGGTATGATTCTCTGAAACATGAGCACAATCTAAGACAGGCACAGTCTCATTTGCCCACCTCCCTTTTATTTGCATGGAGTCATTAGTCAATGATGCTCTGAAAGATGGGCACAACCTAGAACACATAGTCTCTTTGTGCCCCCCTCTCACATGGAACATGTAGGAGTCTGGAAATCCTGTGGAATGATTCTCTCCCATGAGGAGATTGTCACAAATGCCTCCGATATGCTTGCTTGTGGGCCAAACATGCCATGCTGACCTTTCAAATGAAAGTGAAAAGGGGGGTATGTAGGAGCACTCTCCTCTCCCCTTCCCCACTCTATGCTGATGGACTGTGTGCTTGACACGGAGTGGTACCCCATTGGCTGTCACCTTGGTGCCATGATTGTTGTGAGAACCATACATAAGCTGTTGTACTTTCTGCAATAAAAGGGTTCTGGGTCACACTCCAGCAGACCAGTCTTACCTAACCCCAAAGTCTGGGTGAAGTGACTCTGCGGACTGACCACCTCAACCGTCAGCCTGTGGGACCCAATTCCATCCTTCTTAAGGACCCCTTAGTACCATAATCCCACGGGACCCCCAAACTGTTGAGCAGACCCACACAAGGAATGAAAGTAAAACAACAGTTCAGCCGGGC
>PVHX01021685.1:0-29093 GCA_004024805.1 Geosciurus inauris
GGAAGGAAAGACTTCACCTTCACCTGTAATATATTTCTTTTTAATTAGAAAGTTTTGCCAGGGACTGAAGGTGTAGCTCAATGGCAGAGGCCCCAGGTTCAATCCTCAGAAGAAGGAAAAAAGAAAAGAAGGGAGGAAGGAAAGTAAAAGAGAGAGAGAGAGAGAGAGAGAGAGAGAGAGAGAGAGAGAGAGAGAGAAAGGAAGTTAGTTTTGGTATTTATCTTCCAAGCTTAACATTTGTTAATTCTGGGAGGTGCCTACACAGTTGTCTGCTATATTATTCTCTAGATTTTCTGGTTTAAATGTTTTTCTGATGAAGTGGCAAGGGGGTACAGCTGCTGCCAGGCTTTGTCAGAGGCTTCTACTTCCCACCAAGGTGCTAGGAAAAGCAGGTTGTCCCAGAGCCCAACTCTGGACTACTCTGCTCCCTGAAGAATCCCTGCGCAGTTCAAGGATTCTTGAAAGAGGCTGGGCAGAGGGGCTGGGTGCACTATCAGCTGGGCCTAGAGCCTCCCAGGGCCAAGATAGAGTCCTTTGTGGAAGTTGGCGGGGCTGAGGGACAGGGAAGCTGGAGAGGACAGTGAAAACTGGGATGCCTGGAGAAGCCATGGCCAGAGCAGTGCAAGTCTCAGCCCCCCAGGGGTTAGACTTTTCAAAAAGAAAGCTTCTGGGAAGGGGCAAGAAGAGGTGGAGTTCATTTTCTTCTAGGGAAGTCCTGGTTGTCTGTGTCCCAGGTTGTAGGAGATGTGCTAGCCAACTGCTTCCTAAGGCAAAGTGCAAATCATTGAAGTCCTCTTCCAGGAAAAGGCTCTCCATGCCCTCATTCCATGAGAAGGATGAAGCCTGGTTGCCTGGGCTGGCATGCTCCACTGAGCCAGGAGCAGATGCCACTGTGCATAGGCTTACGTGTAGGAGTCATGGGCCATTCTGGGAACTGCCATCTCCACAGTCACCCTAAGCTGGAGGGCCCAAGGCCTGGCCTGCCAGGGTCATTAACTGGAAAGTGGAGGTTGCTTGGAAACAGCAGCTTGGCACTGGAGTGATCTCATAAAACAAACAGCAGAGATGCTAATTCCCTTCTCTCAGTAATGAATAATCAAATACCCAGAGACTTTAGCTGAAAATAAACTGCCTCCAGATGCCCAGCTTGCCCCATCTCTACCCAGGCCCTGCCAAGCCCACAACCCCAGGAGCCTCAGGCATAGGTTCATGATGCTGGAGGTGGGTATCAAACTCACAACCAGGCCTGTGGAGCTGAGACCAGAACAGGAGGCTCTGCTGACAGCAGGGTCCAAGTGATGGAAGAGAATTAGGACAGCCTTTCCACTGTCCTCTGACTACTCAGCCCTCACCACTGGTTTGCTCTCTTCTGCCCCCATGAGGGTTGAAGGGAGGCTTTCCCCCAAGTCAATCACTTTAGATTCCTGAGACCAGAGAAGGATGACTGAATGTTCACCATCCCTATACTGGGGAAGGCATCTGGGTCCACTAGAATCGGAAGTGTGACGTTCCCTTGAAATGATGCCTTCTGTAGGTGGCACATGCCTATAATCCCAGTGACTCAGGAGGCTGATGCAGGACAATTGTAAATTCAAGGCCAGCCTTAGCAATTTAGCAAGACCCTGACTCAAAAAGTAAAAAGGAAGCCCTTGGGTATGGTGGGGCACATCTCTAATCTCAGCCACTCAGGAGGCTGAGGTAGGAGGATTGAGTTCAAAGCCAGCCTCAGCAACTCAGTGAGGCCCTAAGTGACCCAGGCAGACCCTATCTCTAAATAAAATACAAAAACAGGGCTGGGGATGTGGCTCAGTGGTTAAGTACCCCTGGGCTCAATTCCTAGTACAAAAAGGAAAAAAAAGAAAAAAAAAAAGAATAAGAAGAAGCAGCTGGGTGCGGTGGTGCACACCTGTAATCACAGCACTTTGGGAGGCTGAGACAGGAGAATTGTGAGTTCAAAGCCAGCCTCAGCAACAGTGAGGTGCTAAGCAACTCAATGAGACCCTGTCTCTAAAATAAAATACAAAAAAGAACTGGGGATGTGGCTCAGTGGTTCAGTGCCTCTGAGAGTTCAATCCCTGGTACTTAAAAAAAAAGAAATGATGCCTTCTGAGGTACCCACTCCTAATAACAGTAATAACAACAGCAGTAAATATAATGGCTAAACACTGAACATTTACTAATTTACAAACTCCCAGGCTCTGTTCCAAGCACTTTTCAGGTATTAACTTACTTATTTCTTGCAAGAAGTCGCTGAGGTAAATATTGTTATGACCCTCTTCTACAGAAGAGGAAGCTGAGTCACAGAGAGGTAAAGCTGCCCAGTCACAGGATCATCTGTGGCAGAGCCGGGACTCAAACCTGGCTGTAACCTGGCTCTAGAAGCTGTGCTTGTCCCCACAATACTGCTGGTCTTCAAAAGCAGGGTTCTCGCTCAGGACAAGGTGTCTCCCTCCAGGGCCAAGTCCTCCCCAAATCCAATGGTCAAGGTCTTGGAATATTCATTCATGTATTGACCGCTGGGCTGGTTCTGAGGGTCTAGTAAGAGGGAAATACAGTGTGTCTATCCTCCTGGAGCTTATGGTTTTAGGAAGACAGGCTGTTATAAGTGCTCAAGAGGGATGAGCACAGGGGCTGGGAAAAGCTTTTCTGAAGAAGACACTTTGAAGCTGGGAAGTGATCAAAGAGGCCAACAAGATAGGGAAGGACATTTCAATCAGATGGAGCCACAAGTCTGCAGAGGTCAGAAAAATGCCTGCAGTGTGAGCTGAGAGCACAAAGCCCTGTGTCAAAGAGGGAGATAGCAGCCAGAGGGTCAGCAAGCAAGGGGTCTCACAGCCATTCCTGGAGCCTGACCTTCAGCCAGTGGGCAAGAGGGAGTCCCTGGGGGTAGGGGGGGGGATAGAGCAGGGGAGAAGCAAGGTCTGGTTAGGGTTTAGATGACTCTGCTGCTGCAAGCGTTGGTGGGTAAAGGGAGGGGAGCAGGCCTGGAGATAGGGACCGCTCATGAGGCCATGGCAAAGGTCCAGGAAAAGGTCAATGGTGGTCAAGAGGAAGGATGCCAGAGGGGTGGAGATAAGTTGGTAGCTGTGAGGGACATCAAAGAAGTGGACTCCATGGGACATGGAGATGAGGGAGAAGGGAGAGGGTGAAAGTAGGTTGGGGAGGGAGAGGTGACGAGGATAAGTCCAAGGCACAACTGAGATAAAGACAGAAAGAAGAGCAGGTGACTTCAGAGACAGTGAGTCCAGTTTGGAACATGCTGAGTTTGAGGCCCTAGGAGTGACTAGCCAGCCTTAGGGCAGGGGAGGAAAAGCAGGGGTACTGCTTCTGTCCCACCCCTCAACCATTCACACCCAGGGAACAAGTGAATAGCCTTAGACTCCCAGACCTCTTTCTCTGCCTGCTGGGCCGCACAGGTGATGGTGGGATAGCCCACCTGGGGGCTCTGCAGGTCTCTCGGGGGTGTCCCAGCAGATACAGAGGCAGCTAGGGCAGAGAGTTACAGAAGCCCTGGGAACTAGAAGATCTCTGTGAGCACCTCCCCACGCTGAGTCTGCACCTGAATCCTACTCATGTCCTTCCTCCTCCTGCAACAGTGGGTGGGGTGGGGTTCTCAGTGCTTTCTGTTCTGGGGAACTGAGCAGATGACCATTAGCTTGTGAAGTCTCCACCAGGGCTCCATTTTACACAGGTAGCACTGGGACGTGGTGAATGCTCAAGATCTCAGGTGAACCATCCTTGCCCCCTGGTCTGGCACATGCCTCTGTCCATGGAGAGAGAGGGGACCCGAAGCCAGGCAGGGAGGTTTCATTTTAGGACTGGCTTGAGGGAGAGAGAGGTGGTCTTCTCTCAGAAGCACCCACATACATGGGCTGTTCCCACTGTGCCTGGAAACACTTCCAGAGAGTCAAGGTTCCAGGCCCAGATGCCCCATAAAGCATACGCCAAGGCTTGCATCCAGGACTCAGAGATGACTCAGGCCTTCAGGAACCTAAGAGGGCTGAGGCTGGTTAGTTCTCTCCCAAGACCCTCTTCATATACCAGCAGCCCCACCAGGACGCTGCATGGGGTTGCTCCCTCCGTGGGAGACTCACCAGCTTCTGGAAGAGGTGGCCCATGGTGACCTGGCTGTCCCACTGCTGCACTTTAGGGCAGAGATTGTCATAAAACTCCTTGTGGATCTCATAGATGTCCTGGATCTTGTAGAAGATGGTCTCAATCTGCTGGATGGTGAGCACAGGCTGGGAGGTGGTGGCTGTGGCCTTCAGGGGTTTCATGGGCTGGGAGAGGAAGAGGAAGAAACAGTCGGGATGGGGGTGAATAAACCAGAGCGTTGGCACAGTGCAGACTGTGGCACTGATTAGTGCTTTGTGTAGCCTAAGTCCTTCCTCAACAAGGCACCAAAGGCAGGGCACCTGAAACGTGGTTTGTACCTCAGAGTAGCTGTCACAGGCCCCAACAAGCCACACACAACAAGGGTGAACTGACAGCCAGAATGTGGCCCAGCAGGCAGAGCACACCCCCCACTCCCATCTGAGATCACAGCATCCGGCTTGTGGCCCCTATAGGTTTGCAGATCGATTTCATAGGATCTACATCTCCCACAATGGCCTCATACTCTGAGTCACAAGCTTTCTTGTCACACTTCCATGGAAGGGAGGGTTGCCTGGGAACCCAACTACTTAGCTGTTTCCTTTCAAGAAAAAGAATATAGTTCTAGGACTTGAGGACTCACAACCAGCTCAGATTCACTGATATTTCAGCTTCCTGTCACTTATTACAGGGAGAAGAGCAGGTAGCATACATGCCACCCTCCTACTTCCCACACCCCTGCCAGACATTACTCCACAATCGTAATGATCTTTCCCACTGTACATGGCGGTGTGCTCAGACTCTCTCAATGCCCGAGTTGACATGAAAATGAAACGTATCTATCATCCCTGCTTGTCCAAACCAGGATGCACCAAGGTCTGCAAGTGGAGAGGTGAGGCAATAGACGATAACTCAGAACCATTCTCCAGCACTGCCTGGGATAATGGAGACTGGGTACGCTCTCTTCAGTGTGATCTTCTGTATTTTTCTAAGTCACCTAAAATAAAGCTGGGCACTCTGGTACACAACTGTGGTCCCAGCTACTTAGGAGACTGAAGCAGGAGGATCATCTGAGTCCAGGAGTTCAAGACCAGCCTGGGCAATAGCAAGATTCCACCACAATAAATAAATACATGAATAAATAAATAAATAATAGTAATAAAAGGGATAAATGAAAAATCACCTACAAGGAATAAATATTTTTATAATCAGAAAAACAAAGGCCCTGTAGGGGATGGGGACTAGAAACCTGCTGTATGCAGAAGGTACATGTACCTGGAAGAGAGAAGCCTGAGTCAGATATGGCTAATGTTCTATCTGGTGGCTGTGTGGAAAGGGGACTTAGGCTTGGTTTGAGCTCATCAGAGCCATTCTCCCACTGTCTCCTGGGATGAGGTAGGGAGCTTTCCAACAGGGAAGGGGCAACTCCCCTGCTGAAAGTGCTATAAGTGGGAACACCCACACAGAGGGAGACCAAAGTTATGGCTGGCTCCCTCTGAGCCATGACCACCAGCTTGAGCTGGCCACAGCAGCCAGGCCTCCAGCCAGCCTTTACTCCATCCTCCCTCTGATGGTGGCAGAGCCCAAGTTTGTCCACAAAGAAGTCTCCTCTACTCAAACACCCAGACAATGCTCTGACTTTGGGCTTCCTCTTCCTCTGAGCTCTACAAAGTCCAGACACAACGATGGAGGCAGGGAAAAGCAGACTCTCTTCTGCTGACCCTCAGCATTGAGTCCTTGCTGGGAAATGGGGATGGGGTTCAAGCTGGGGCAGGCCAGGCAGTGTGGGTTTGAGTTCCAACCTTACTACTTAATACCTGTGGACAAGTCATTTACCAACTCTGGGCTTGGCATCACCAGTGGCCTCATTTGTAAAGTGGGATAGTATTACTTTCTCAGGAGAACTGACGGGAAGATCAAAAGTCTTGCTTTACATGAAATATCTAGTATGTGCCAATTAGCAAGTGTTAGCTGCTACTATTACTACTCTTTACCCTACAAATAATGTATCGAGTGTCTAACCTGACGCTAGCCCTGGGGTATTCAGTGGTGCATAAAACATGCACAAGGCTTGTCCCCACAGGGCTTCCCATCTAGTAGGGCAGACAGACAAAACATAAGTAAACAATCAAACATCTCATAACACACAGCAGTAAGTGCAATGAAGGAACTAGGGAGGGGACCTCCTAGAGAGGATGGTGAAGAACAGCTTCTCCAAGAGGGGACGTTTACCCTGAAATGGGGACCTGGTATTGCAAACAGACTTCCCTAATGCCTGGTCCTTAGGTAGGAATGGACTTGGTGAAAACAGGAGCTGAACAGGTCCATGAGCCCATGTGCAGTGGGTAAGGGGGAAAGAGGGGCTTAAGGCAGAACTGGATGCCTCACAGGCAGGGCCAGATCATGCAGGGGAAGGAATGCAGCCTCCAGTATTGGGGATTGATCCCAGGGGTGCTCTACCACTGAGCTACATCCCCAGCCCTTTTAATTTTTTATTTTAGGATAGGATCTCGCTAAGTTGCTGAGGCTGGCCTCAAACTTGCCATCCTCTTGCCTCAGCCTCTTGAGTTGCTGAGATTACAGGCATGTGCCATTGCACCTGGAGAGAAGTACAGCTTTGATGGTGCAATGGATCATGCATTGACCCAGCTTTCTCTAGAGGGATTTAGGTAGGGAAGTGATAGAGGTCAAATATTCAGATTATTTTTACAATCCATCATTTCTGCAATCTACTTGAGTAAATCAGATTAACACAAATGAAACAATTTAGTAGACAATGCAAGATGAGGCTATTACCCAACTTGGACTATAAAGGTCAACCAGGTGATACTAGGTTGTGCTAGAGTGGCTCAGGGGCTTGCAGGTTGGAAAGATCAGAGCAGGCTGGGGACTGGGGACTAGTTAAGCTTGCAGGCAGGGAAACAGAAGGTGCCAGGAGAAGGCATACTGTTCTTCCAAGCCCAGGCAGAAGGGTGCAGAACTCACCCTCGGGTATGATATTTATCCTTTTCACCCCTATTTAGGATCCAGTGGAAGGGCCCAAGTTGCCACAGTCCCAGAACCACTCATTCTTGACCTGCCTTAGTGCAATCCCCACTGCAGAAGGAATAAAGGAAATGGGGGGGGGGGTTTGTCCCAGGAATGCAAAAAGGATCAGATTTCTCAGAAGCTGCTAAAGAAGCAGACACTCATCAGCTGCCTATACAAAGACAAGGCACAACTACTCAGCTTCCTCCTAAACCTCCCACTCAGTCTACAAAAGGGGAAGAAAAGGAAGCTCATTGGTGGTCAGTCACATGGACAGGCCTGCACTGGGGGCATAAATGGTTCTCACACCAGACTGAGGACCTTTGCTTCTACCCTTGATTTCATGTGTGGGGATGGGGAAGGGCTGGTCCAGATCCTTAAGGCCTGTTATTTTTATCTGGTGAAGTCTCAGGTACAGGCCTCAGGGGCAGGAGGGGCCAAAGGGCCAGGCAATCCTTACTGAGCTTTGACCCAGCATTGTTCTTCTGCCACCGAGCTAGCATTCCAATTACCTTCTCCCTCCTCCTAGATCCTGCTGCAGAGGGCAAGGGTGGGACCCTGGCTCTCCATTTTCTTGGGGAAGAATTCTTAGAATTCCTGGGTCACCTCAACCCTGGCTCTTTATTTCCCAGCTCTTTCTTTCTTCTAGAGTGTTTTTAGAAAGACAGGGTTGGGCTGGTCTACTTTGCCCCCCAGCAACTGGCCTTTCAAAACAGGGGAAAGAAACCTGCTCACTTCCTCCACCTCCCACCCCAGAGAGCCTAGTGGCTGCCAGGCACATTGTCTGCTAACCTATCACCTGGGCTCCTACTCACAAGAGCCCAGGGAGGAGATGTCATTAACCTGTTTTACAGATAAGAAAGCCAAGATGCAGCAGGACTATGAACTCCAAAGCAAACTGCCACAAGGAGAGTCTAAGAGAGGAAGGCCAGCGAGGACAGTTGTGGCCATCTTGGCCCAGTGGTGGGATGTGCTGTGGACAGCAGCCCCGCACCCTGTGGTCTGGCACAGGCAATGCACAGAAAACCAGCCACTGCCCAGAGCCTGGGAGATGCAGAATCACAATGCATTTGGTTTTCTACTTCCTGTCCCTACCTCCCACCTCAGGCCAGGTTCCCACACCTTGCTTGTAAAAAGAATCTACCAGGAACCAGGAGGGTTCCACAAAATTACCAAGCCTAACCTCAGTCAGCACCCCAGGGACTGGAACAGAGGTCCCTATGTGCCATCC
The DNA here is from genome assembly GCA_004024805.1 of Geosciurus inauris. Classification (NCBI taxonomy): domain Eukaryota; kingdom Metazoa; phylum Chordata; class Mammalia; order Rodentia; family Sciuridae; genus Geosciurus; species Geosciurus inauris. Next base: position 8,351 of record PVHX01021685.1, read on the forward strand.
CGTCTTCCTGTGCTACTATAGTTTTGGGTACACACACCCAGCCCTTTGCATAGCAGAAGTGTTAAGGGGAAAACAGACTCATACACAGAGCAGTGGGAATGAAGCAGGAGGGGAAGCATGTGCTGAGGGGACAGTCCCGTTCCCCTCTCTACCAGGAGCTACACCACCCCAAAGAGCAGAGGGTTTAACTCCCTAGTAGCTGGCGGCGGGGGATGGGGTAGGACATGACTACTGTCTTAAGGAACAAGGAGGGCTTGACTCCTTATCTCTGAGGTTTATCCTCGGAGCCTATGGCTGTGGAGCTTCCCGCTCCCTCTTCCTGAGCCCTCGGGCCCACAGCCACCTCAACCCTCCCTCACTCCCTCTGGCTTCTGCTCAAGAAAGAACCAAGCAGGGCCCCAGAATGAACAAGTTCCAGGTGGGGAGAGGTGGAGGGGGCGCCCAGTCTCACAGTTTTGCCTCTAGTGCACAGGCTGTTAGAAAGCCAGGGCAGGGAGGAGCTGTCTTAGCCCCTAAATCTGGTCTCTTTGCCCAGATGAAGAAGCCTAAGGAAGGCAGGATAGAATGGAAGTGGCAGGCCTCTGGTGAGGGTGGCACCTCCCCCTCCTTCAGGGAAAGGGCTTGTTGACAGGAACAAAGAAGCCCTAACCTGTCTTCTCTGCCAGCACTAGAGACAATAACAGTGTCACGTAATGCTCAGGAGCTGTATGTACAAATTCATGCCATCCTCACAACAACCTCATGAAGAAAGCACTATTTCTGTACCCAGTTTACAGATGGAGAAAATGAGGCACAGAGACTCATTCACTTGCTGAGGACCAAGAGCTAGTAAGCAGGCAAGAGAGGGTCTACAGCCGGGCAGTCTGATTCCTTTCGGGTAGCTACTCTTTTAGTAATGACAACCGTGCCCTCTTTTCGGGCACAGCAACCCAGTATATAAGGTGTTCTTCACATATGCCTGACTGGTAGTGTGCCTGCCTCGTAACAGTTGAGTGTCTTCAGTACTCAGCAGTGTACTAGGTCCCAAAGGATTGCCTGATCTAACCCAGGAAGAGAAAGAAGGTAACCGTATTGCTGTAGTCCCTGCACATCTGCAGTTTTAGTCACCTGCAGTCAACCAATGTCTGAAAATGTCAATAATCGTTTGGGCTCTTCAAGAGAGGAAGGCCACATTCACATGCTTTTTATTATAGTACATTGCTATAATTATTCTATTATTCATTATTGTTCTTAATCTCTTGTTGTGTCTAATTTATAAATTAAACTTTATCACAGGTGCATAAAAGTAGAAAAAACCACATAGTATATATAGGATTCAGTAGTATCCAAGGTTTCAGGCATCCACCGGAGGTCTTGGAACACATCCTCTGTGGACAAGAGGGTATTGATGCAGTTTCAGCTTCACACAAGGAAGCAGAAGATCAAAGGCTCGTGCGTAGCTTTCCAAAGACAGTGGTTTTCAAACCCTCAACGTGTATAAGAAAGAATGTGGCCTTATGCATGTGTATATGTACATACACACTATATACAGACATACCCGTGCAACAAACCAAAGGTTCCTATACAGGATGCACATTGATATTTTCTTTCTCCACTTAAAAATGCTGGCTCAACCCCCTATACTTTCACTACCCACTAAGAGGTGCAATATGCCTGCAATTAATACAGGGTGAACACAAACACCCCAGTGTACTGCAAAGTATCTTCACATTTCTATAGTCATTCCGTGGGTAATAAATATCTCTGGAACACTGAGGAACAACATCTCCCATCATGGCAAATACACAAATGTGTGTCTTACCTTTTAAGACTGAGTTTTACTTATCTACACTTACCTTTTTAACTCCCCCTTTTCTGATAGTACCTTGTGCCTCACACTGCAAAGCGCCCAGGGGAAAGAACTTTACATGCTGCAGTCACTCTGCATAATATCCAGACGCATCTAATAAGCACTTTCTTCACGTGCACAAACACCTTACATCTGTGTAGAAGTTTGATCTTTGAAAAACACTTTCATGTTGCCCTCCCAATCTGATTCTCAGAACAGTGCCTCCATCTTGGAAAGGACCCTGGGAGGCATCACTTTGGAGGACTCAGGTTGGTCTAATGCTTCAGTTGTAGTGCTTCTCAAAACAACAGACAGCTTCCACCTCGCATTTCCTGGCACAGGATCTCTGTTGACATCTACCTTCCCAGAGAGGAGGAATGACTTGAACAGAAGATGACAAAGAGATCTCAACTTGATTGATTGGGAGAGACTGCCAGGAGCACAGCGTGGAGGAAGGTGGCCCAACACCCACCTGGATAGAGCAACGCCAACGCCATGGTCATGGGCAATGCGGGTATTTGGCTTCCTGACCTGTGCTGTTTCTCCTGACCTTCCCAGAGCAGGGTGACAGAGAGTCAGAGCTGAGGGGCACAGGTGGCCCCATGCCCAGCTGTAAGCAGAGCAGCACCAGTCTCTATTTACAGATTAGGACATATGTTCGTCCCCTTTCCTCTCCAACTCCAAAAGCATTTTTAGAGTGTGACATTGGCCAACAGGGAAACAAGAAGGCCCCAGAGCAGATACTCACCAGCAACAGAGCTTCCAATTGGTTAATGTAGATCTCTTCACTGGCCAGGAAGCCAGAGAGAACCAGCTTCCTCATCTCCAGGCCTTTCCCTGCCTCCACCTGCAGAAAGCAAACCAAAATCCAACAGCTCATGAGAAAGAGGCCAAAATCCCAAGACGACTGTTTCCTTGGGAAGACTGTTTCAAAGGGATTAAGAGCCAGGCGTTATTACAGAAATTTTTAAAAATACGAAAACATAAAAGCAAAATCAGCCAGGCGCAGTGGCTAATACCTGTAATCCCAGCACTTAGGGAGGCTGAAACAGGAGAATCGCAAGTTCAAAGCCAGCCTCAGCAACAGCGAGGTGCTAAGCAACTCAGTGAGACCCTGTCTCTACATAAAACACAAAATAGGGTTGGGGATGTGGCTCACTGGTCGAGTGCCCCTGAGTTCAACCTCCAGAACCAAAAAAAAAAAAAGACACACATGATAGAAAATCAGTCACAACTAAGGCAGGACATAGTCACATGGAGGGCACAGCAAGGGTCACAATCTAAGTCTGAGGGTCAGAGAGCGGCTGCCAGAAGAAGTGACATAAACTGGGAGAAACCGGTAGAGAGAATGGGAATGGGCATGCGAGCCCCAGCCTTGGGCCTATTTCTGATGAGATCTTCCCATCCCCCAGGGGACTCAGTTCCACAACAGGGCCCTTCTAGCTTACTTCTGGTAGCTCCTCAACATTTCCTCATTGTGCAAGACACAGACTCAAGCTAACGTCCTCCTGCTTCCTGAATTTCTATTCCTCTATGGTGGAGATCATGCCCTGTCTAGCCTTGAATGCCCATCAACTAGCACAGTGCCTGATGCTGAGAAGGTGCCCCCAAATTTTTCTTCAGTGAAAAAATATGTAATTCTTCTCATCATGGGTGATCCATATGAGGCATTCCTGGCCCCTCTCTTCTCCCTCTGCCACATTTCTAAAGCCCTTGCCAACATCTTACATCAATTCTTCCCTTTGATTCCATTCTTCTCTCTGCAGTGGTTGAGACCCTGAGGCCTACTTAGCCACCTGGATTCTAACTGACCTCCACCCCTCTCACCTCCCTCCTGTCCACCTGCAGCAGCTAGACCAGTCTTCTGAGAATGTCATCTGATGCTTGATGCCTGTCGAAAACTTCATATGAACACTGCAAAAAAAATTTTTTTTTTTTTGGTACCAGGGATTGAACTCAGGGGTACTCGACCACTGAGCCACATCTCCAGCCCTATTTTGTGTTTTTTATTTAGAGACAGGGTCTCACTGAGTTGCTTAGTGTCTTGCTGTTGCTGAGGCTGGCTTTGAATTCGCGATTCTCCTGTCTCAGCCTCCCAAAATGCTGGAGATTACAGGCATGTGCCACTGCGCCCAGCTACTCTGCAAAATTTGATTAGGTTATTTGTTCATTTACCCATTATTCATTCAATAAGTATTTAATGAATGTCTGTAGGGCCCTAGAGATAATAATGGGAAATAAAAAGACAATAGTCCCCACTCTTGTGTGGTTTATATTCTAGTAGGCGAGAAAGACAATAGCAAACAAATAAACATACAACTATGATCTGTGATGTGTCTCCAGCATATCCCTTATTTAAACACATGCAATGGCCCTGGTGCCTCTCCCTACCCTTCCTCTGTCCCCCATGGTCAAGAGATTGCTGTCTATCCCACTTGCTAGAAGCTTCCATCCACTGAACTTTGGCTTCTGCCATTGCTGCTGCCTAAAGCCCTCTCTCCCACCTGACTCTTCTCCTAACTAAACGACACCTCTCTTTAAAGAAACAGCTGCCATCTTATCTCTTCCTCAAGTCTCCCTGGACCACCCTAGCCTGCAGCACTTCATTAGCTGCCCAGGAACTTCTGAGCTTTGCAGTACCTGCTTCTTCCCTGAGGCCAGCACCATGTGATATACCTGCCATTTACTGGGGCTGGTACATCTTTTCCACATTCTCAGCTTTCAAACATCCCACTGAAATGGGTTCTGTATTTTCTCATTATACAAATGGAAATAAATATTATTTAAAAAAAGAGAAGGAAAGGACCCAGGTCACATGGCCAGGACGTGGCAAAGCTGGAATCCCACCCCACGTCTACCATTTCTGTTTTCACTGCTCTGAGGAATGCCCCACTCTCCTACTCCCTTTTCCAGCATTGGGTGTTTGTGTGTCGTATCAAATGGATCCTTCTGGGCATCAAATGCAATATCCTAACAACAGCTGGGAGAATGTATGATGCCATCGGAAATTTCATAAACCCCTGAGAAGAGCTGCTTTCTCCTAACTGGACAATGTGCCCCAGTGTGTCCTCATCCGCTTTCCCAAGCCACATGCTTCCCACCTTTCCCACAGGTGAGGGGCTTAATTAACACTTTGCTTCCCATCAGCTACCCAACTGATAGATCTGTGTGGAGGCTGCTGCCCCCAAAGTCTGACCCTGAGGTAGAGAGAGCAATGACTCCCCAGAGATGTCCACATCCTGATCCCTAAAACCTGTGAACATGTTACTTTAATGACAAAAGGAACCTTGTAGATGTGATTAAATTTGAGATGGGGAGATTCCTGGATTATCTAGATCCTCTGTAATCAAAGGGGTCCTTATAGGAGGGAAGAAGAAGGGAAAGAGAGAAAAGACAACGTGACAAGAGAAGGAGGGAGACAGGAAGATGCTACACTGCTAGGTTGGTTGTTGTTTGTGTTTTGGTTTTGGCAGTCCTGAGGATCGAACCAGGGGAAGTATTACCACTGAGTAACATCCCCAGATCTTTTTACTTTTTATTTTCAGACAGGATCTCACTAAGTTGCTGAGGCTACCCTTGAACTTGCAATCCTCCTGCCTCAGCCTCCAAAGTCTATGGTATTAGAAGGGTGTCTTTGAAGACAGAAGGTGGGACAGGGAGTCAAGGAATGTTGAAGGCCTTGAAAAGCCAGAAAACGCTAGGAAATAGATTCATTCCCTTAGAGCTTCCGGAAGCAATGCAAATTTGCTGAGCCTTTTAAGATTTCTGTATAAGGAACAAAATTCATTTTTTTAAAGCCATAAAGTTTGTGGCAGTTTGTGTGGACGGACCTCCAGCTTTTGAGAACGACAATAGTTATTTATCGATGGCTACAGAGACACCAGGAACTGTGCTAAATGCTTTTTGCTGGAATCTGACAATCTGGTAGGTATTGCTATTATTTCCTACAGGCACACAGAGCAGACTGCCAGCTGCTCAGACAGCGCAGCCTCCAGCACACACTTGGGCCTTCAGCCCCTTGAGGTCAGACCCAAGGCTGCTGCTATCCAAGCCTGACAGACCCCTCTACACAGGGGCTGGCACTCCCCTACCATGCCCCGCTTCCTTCCTGCTCTCTGCCAACCAAAGATTTGCCTGAGGCCTTGGCAATGCCCTCTAAAGGAAATCCCCTGGGGCATACTTGGGCTAAATGGCAGAGCTGGTTGGACTAGATCTCAGGTGATTGGCAGCCCCAGCCCCCAAGAGGCCCTCAACCTGGTACCAGCAAGACCCCTCAGCCCCTGTGCCAGACATGTTAGCAAGAGCCTCCCTTCAGGGCTCCCACCTCATGATCCAATCCTAAATGCTGGTTTTGAGGGGAGGCTCAGAGAAAAATCCCTACTCTGGGCTACATTCCCTCTGAAGTTTTGGCTGGAATGGAGTGGGGCATTAGGGAATTCAATGACGGAAATTAAATTCTGGACATTTAACTAACAGGCCTATTGCTCAGTTACCTCCTGAGACCTCCTTCCATCTTTTGTTTGCTTCCTCTAGACCCCACATGTTCCTGGTTTAGAACTATTTCTTCAATCCTTCTGGGTCTAGAACACCTTCTGTCTCATAAAACACCAGGGCTCAACATTCACTCATTCCTTCTCTACAATGTGCAAGGCACTGGGAACACAAAGGTGAAAGAAACAGTTTCTGTCCCCAACAAGCTCTCCAGAGGGGTCCACACAGCAGAATCCCTTGGGCAAGGACTCTGAAGAGGTCAGAGCCACTCCCCAGCACAGGAAAACCCCCTTCCAAGTGGCACGGTCCCCTCTTCCTCTCCAAGCAGAGCTCACAAAACGCAGCCCTGGTGGGCTCATTCATCCCTAAGCATTTTACACAACCTGCTCGGATGAAGTCTGTCAGCTTGAGACTCCCAAATCAAGGACATCAGGTCACTCTGGTAGGGACAGTATCTATAGATAAACCTTAGTCAGCTCTAGCCTGGGCTTCCACAGAGCTAAAAAAGGCCTCTGAAGGTTTGGTTCTAGGCCAAACCAAGAAACAATCACTCCAGGAGCCTTGATCTCCTCCTAAGACAACAGTGAGGACTGAACAGGCAGGGCTGGCTCTTGACTGTGCTTCAAAGCCAGAGACTGAGACTTCAGACAGTAGGATTCAGCCCATGGGCCCACATGGTTTTGCAAGGAGCCCCCAGGAGGATCTGCTCAGAGTAGATACCACTGGGGCCAGGAGCTGTGCATATGCCCGGGGGCTTACAACCAAGCCAAGCATCAACCTCAGGACAGTTGGGCCCTCCCTGAGGTGCAGCTCTCTTTCAACTACTTCCTCAGCAGAACTCAAAGCAAAGAGGAGAGGGGATGGAGGATAAAGACCAAATTCCAGCTGCTCCCTCTCCATGTTCCGGGCTCCCTGAAGCTTTAGGCAGAACCCATGGGCGAGGAGCAGTGTTTGGGAACATCAGTTGTTCCTAGCCCAACCTTACAGCTTTGCCATACTCTCATACCACTTGTATTGTTCTTCACAACATCTGATTTTTTAAAAGCAGTCTTATCATAGGACTTATAGCTGAAATCATAGGAAAGATGTACAAGTGATTTTTTTCCCTAATAACCCATTAAAATATATACTTAATTGTTAAAGTGAAAAATATATACCCAGGTGCCCCCTAAAATAATCCCTCAAATCACCACCTATGGGGTTCACACTTCAGGAAACACCCAATGGGGGACAGAGACAGGGCCCTTACTGCATGTGGAGGCAAGAGAGACCTGGGCAGGGGAAACAGAAATATAGGCATTTCAGACAATCCATTAAAACTTGGCACAGAATAACACCTGAAGGGTTAATCTGCTCTACAAAAGGGCTTTTATTCCTGACAAATGAGTTCCTTGAAATAGCAGCTTCCACAAGTCCCCACCCGCCAGCCCTATGAACCTTTAAATAGAACTGCACGAAAAGATTTTGGGAAAGTATACACCGTTTTACAGATGGGAGGCGATGTTGCTATCAGTATCTGCATTATGAGTTTCCAGATCATTAACTCCTCAAAAGGAAGTCTGGGTTGAGAGATGCAGCAAACTCCAGCTACAGCTCTGGAGAAAACCGGCTTCACATCTGTCCCCCATGAAGATGAAGTATCTTGGAAATTACACTAAAAACAGGATTGATTTATAGGATTGGCATTTGGGCACATGCTCAGCAACACAACTACTGTTGAAAGTAAGTACCCCTGAAACAAAGTAATAGCAAAGAATGAATTGTCTTGGATCCCTACCAGCTGCCTTAGAGAAGTGAGCCAAGATCATCTGCAGCCCAACAAATGACCACACCATCCAGAAAGGCCCCTTGGCCATACACATTGGGGACACACACACACACACACACATACACCCAGTCCAGCCTAGACTCAACGAGAAGTGGTCTCACCTCTGAATCTGGTACCTTCTCATACCAAAGTATAAGAAGAACGCTTCTCATACCTTGACTGCTTTCTCACTATATCCCCGTCACCTGTGCACATGCCAACCCTTATTCCGCTCTTTGTGAGAAAGGACTATGCCTTGTTTACCTTGTCATATCCTTGACAGATGCTCTGAATACAACATAACCTGACAGCATTTGTTGAATGAATCAAAGAATTTTATTTCCCCATCTTCACAGACCCTGCTTGTCATCCTGCCAGAGGCCAAGGAAGAGAAGGGCCTTGGAGAGGTGTTCAGGATGAGCCAGGGAGCCTGAAATTACCCAGCATTCAGGAAAGAACCCCTGCTCCCATGCTGGAGACAACTCAAGGAAAGGAGGAGAAAACTCCATCCAGGCCTCAGGAGGACCTGAGAGGAGAGGCAATTTTAGCAGTACTATGTGTCCTTGTCAGCCACATGCCACCTCCTGTGAACACCTCTGGGACGAAACACCTTTTGCAGGTCCCAGTGAGGCTCAATGGCTTCACAAATTCTCACTAGCACCAGCCACACACCAACCACCATGTCATGTTCAGCAGTGAGGATAACATGGTACTTGCCCTTGAGGAGAATAGGACATAACTGAGGAGGTAGCTGTCTAGAGTACTGGACAGAGTGAAACATGAACTAAGACTGAGGTATAAGCCAGAATCCAGGAAAAGGGTGGGCACAGGGGGTAGCATATGAGCAGGATTACATCTGTGCTGGGAAGGACTTCTCAGAAAAGTCCCTTAGGAACCCCACTGACCTCCCATCCCACACACTACTAAGCTCCCAGCAGGCGCTCCTGCTTCAGAACTGACTTTTCCCCCATCCTGTTCCTAGTGGGGAGACTGGTCAGACACTAAGTCTGCAGAGGCCTCCATGTGACTTACCCCCAGTGCTCCAAGCACCAGATCAAAGCACACCCCCAGCGCCAGCCTCCCATTCAGCTCCACTGCAGCCACTGCTCCACCCCGACTCTGCACATCAGCCATCTACCTACCCAGGGTCTGCAGGCTATTTCTGCCTCCATTAGCTCCTTCTGGGAGCCACACTGTAGTGTGGGCGGGGCAGGGCTGAGATCCTCATCTGATGGTGAGGGAAAGCTCAGAGAGGCTCAGAGACAGCCTCCTATCCCCAGCAATGCACCGTGCACCACGCCCTCTAGGGGCCCACCTGCTGTTAGGCAGCCTGGCTTCACAGCTAGCGAACTCTGCCACAGTCCTCAAGGGCCCTCCCTTCTAACCACAGAAGAGAGGAGCTGAGAATAGCTGAGGTGAGAGCTCTTAGAGGTGGGTCCAGGTGAAAGAAAGCCCAGCATGATGTGTCATGCCAGACCAGGGCAGAGCTGGTGTCCCAGGGGGTGCAAGCCCTCAGGAGAGGGAGGAAGAAGGCCAGGGTATTAGTGTAACCACTCCCCTCCTGCTGGGCCTCTGGGAGCATGGCTGCAGAGAACTCTGAAATCCGGGAGGGGGGGGGGGCTGGTCCAGCAGATGTTTCTTGCCTATGCCTACTTTGGGAAAGGCACCTACCTACCTGGCTGGTGTCTCAAAGGCAGCTGTTACTTCCCCCTCTTCAGCTGATTCAAGTATTTTCCTTCAAGGAAGCCTACTGACCTCTGGCTCTTGACCTTTGCAATTGCTCTCTTGCCTCAGTCAAGACACCAAGTCCCCAGTATCCTCACTAGGAAGAGGGGTGGCCCTTATCCTCTGGTTGCCATGGAAACAATGAATTATTGCCCACCGGTTTCAAGTCAGCCAGCTCCTCTCAGGGAAGCAGGCTCACACCACTGACAGCCCACCAAGTGACTCATGTCACGGCCAGAAAGAGCCCCCAGCACAGCTGGCTGAGAGGAATGCCCTGCAGTCACTGCCCCTAAGGACAACTGGTGCAGGGGGAGCAAGCACTACACCTCTCCCCCAGGGAACAGCTGCCAGGAGAGCACAGCTCTCGGTTCCCCTCGCAGGCATGCGCGAGCCCCTCTCACACTGAGTGAGGTGCTTCCACTCAGCCATGAGGTTTGTGCACACACCAGCCATTTCTGCCCGCACACGGCTTTGGCGGCAGTCGAGAGCTGCCAGCCCTGCCCCCTCCCCGACAAGCATCTAGGGCGTGTCACATTCCCACCTTCACAGCCACCAAGAAGGGGGACCCTGAGCCGGGGCTGGTCGGGGTTCCCAGCTCACACTCCTCCAGGAGAAATACATCTTCATCTTCCAGAACCTTGTCCAAAAAGCCTATTGCCTCCTCTTCCTCTTCCATGGCAGCCGGAGCCCGCGGAGGGCAAACAGGAAGCAGAGTCCACGCAGCAGCAGCAGCAGCAACCGCCGCCGCCGCCGCCGCCGCCGCCGCCGCCGCCGCCGCCGGGAGAGAGGCAGGCAGGCAGGCAGGCAAGCAGGCGGGAGGGGAAGAGCGCGGGGCAGGCCTACACCAGCATGCTGGCCTCCCCGGAGTCAGTCCTGGCACCTGGCCACCGGCTCCCGATGAAAGGCTCCATTATGAACCTTTTCCTGCTGCCGCTTTCCAGCCCTCCTGCGCGCAGGGCTGCGGGCCCGCCTCCCGCGCGTCCCCACCCTGCGAAAGGGGAAGCCTGGCCTTCGGGCAGCCCCTGCCGGCCGGCCGGCCGCCTCTCGCGCAGAGCTCGGCCTTCGCTGGCGTTTCAGGGCTGTCACCCGAACGGTCGCGAGGCGGGCGGCGCAGCTGCAGGCGCCCTCCACGGCCCTTCCTGGCTAGCGCACTGGTCCCGCGCAGGCGGGGCTCCAGACGCCGCTCAGTCCTCGCGCTCCGCGTTGCCCCGGCCCGCTGCCCGGGCTCGGTCCCGGCGCCCCGCCGCCGCGTCCCCGGCCCCACAAAGCCCGCCCTTTCTGGACTCGGAGCCTCGCGTTTGCTCTGAATACACAGGAAATGCACGTCTTGACTTGCGAGGTGGAGCTGTTCGTTCCCTCTGTGGTCACCGGGCAAGCGGCTGGCGGAGGCTTCTGGTGCGGAGGAGGGAGGGAGGAGGCCGCAGACAGGCCGGGCGGGCGCAGGGGGAGGTCTGCTTCCCAGAGACAGGCTTTATTTACAACTTCTCGCCAGAGCCGGCAGGCAGGGGGAAGTCGGAGAGTAGCTTTCTCACACAGCCGTCCCCCCTCCACCTGGTCACCACCGGTCACCGTGGGAATCTCATGAGCCTGGGGGCCCCCTTCGCACCTTAGCCTCAGGCTCCAACACCTAAGCGGAGGGGAGGCCCAGGCCTGATGAGAAACCACAGTTGTCATCCCTATCAAGGCTGGGTGAACAAAGCTTTGTGGGGAAAAAAAAAGCCAGGGGGCTGACCTGCCTCACTCCCAACAAGAGCTCAACAAGAGCTCAAGTGCCTGCCAGAGTTCTGACCACGTGTCACCTGGCACCACGGACCAACCAGGTGCCACGTCTCACCTGGGAGTGGAGTAGCACCCACTTACAGGATCTACCAAGACTAGCAATGCCACTTCCTTGGAGGAGTTTCCCCTCAAGAGGGGCCTCCCCCAACAGAAGCAGCTCTACAAGACCAGGATACATATGACCTAGGACAGGTAGCAGTGCCAGCCCTTACAGAAACTAAATTCATCCAAAGGGTGAAGTCCCCAGGTTGATCTCCTAGCCCTGATCCCTGAAATGCACACAACTCTACTCTCAGTGGGGAGGAGTTTAGAGGTAGCTCCAGGAATTGTCTTTCACAATACAACATCAAAGACAATGGTGACAAACACTAGCACCCATGAGGGTGCAGGTGAGGTAATCAGTGAAGGAAACAGGTTGGGGCTGGGCAAGCTAGATAAACCTCCCTGGCTCCAGCTGATGGCTGCTGAAGGTAAAGCAGGCTCCTGGTTGCCTTTCTCTGCTGAAGTGGGAAATCTGTATTCTTGGGTGAAATCTCTTGATTTAAAAATGACTGCAAACAATTTACGTATTTTAAAAAACACGATGCAGTCTAAGTGAACAGCCCTGAATTATTAGGTCCACAGATTATGGGGCTGTCTTTTATTCTTGCAAATGGTTGTTTCTTTGAGGAAAAGTCAGGACTCGTGTGGGGAGGGTTACTCTGAGGTTTCCCCTCTGTCCCACTTCCTCATTGGGCCTGGCATCTTGGAGTCAAATTCAGCTTCACACATTACTAAAAGACCATTTATCTGTGTAAACCTGTATCTTAGGTGCCACCAACCAAGCAGTGCAGAGTCTGAGGCTGTCTATCAATGCTTCCTGTGTCTATGAGCAGTCTCATGCACACATCACATTCCCTGTCAGGTGACAACTGTACAGCCACAGGATAAAGAGTCAAACTGTCAAGACCATTTCCAAAGGCAGGTCAAACTGTGCACCATCCTGGGTCCAGGTGGTGCCACTTTCTCTCTGCTCCACCTCTCTGCTCAGCATCTTAGCTGAGAATAGGCCCTCTGCTGAGCCACCAAGCTGGGTGGAGAGAGGAAGGAAAGGAAAAGAAGGGGCATGGTTTCTATCTCCATTAAAAAAAAAATCATCTGTATAAGTTCTGAGCTCTAGATGGGGGTCCTGTCAATCTATCAGTAATAGAAAACCTGTCCTTGCTGATCACAGGCTCCATCCTGTTACCAAATACAGAGATTTGAGATGGGTTGTCAGGCCCTGGTCAGGGAACTGTCCCCTCACCCCAATCTCCTCTCCCTCCAGTCCCTGGTTCTTCCCTGTCCCTGCCCTGGCTGGGTTATAAATAGCCAGGGCACATATGAACGGCCCTTTCAGCCGCAATTCCTCATTTGGTTTGGGCGGGTGAGGCTGTTCCCAGGGTTTGGGAACAACCAGGCCTGGCATTCCCCAGGGCACAAATGTGTCAGCTTGGGGCCCTGTGCCACAGGTTCTTCTGTCTCCACCCTGCAGGATCCAGTGCCTGGCATGAGCTGCTCACATGGGTCAGACAAGCAGGAGGCACGAGAGAAGAGATAAAACCCCAAGGAACTCTGTGTGTCCCTTCCTCCACCCAGGAGAACAGGAGGTGCCCTTAACAGTCTTGTAGAGTATCCCTCTATCTATTCTCCACACCCCTACCATGGTGGGATCAGCACTCAATTCTTCCCCCAAACCTTGAAACTCACAGAAGGACTCACTGAACATTCAAGGCATCTCTGCTCCACCTTAGTCCAGTTGCCCGGAATTTCCAGTGAGTAACTAGGATGCCCCCTCCTCCACTGGATTCCTCACAGGCCCTCAGTCCTCTCCCTGGGGGGGAGTGACTCACAAGTCCCCACAGTACTCCCTCTCCTTCCCTCACAAGTGCCCTGAGCTGGTCCTACACCTGAGCTTCCTCCCTGTGTCCTCCACACTCTGCCTGCTTCGGCCTGACTCCTGAGCCTCCTCTCCAGAGAAGCAGCCACTCCAAAGGCTCCCAGATTGCCTATTCCAGAGCCAGAGGCCCCCCTCTCCTATGCTTCACCTCTGCAGTCTGGACTTTTTCAAAGCCCTCAGTTCTTTTGGCTATGGAGTTGCTACTCGTGCCTCCTGCTTGTCTGACCCATGGAGTTCGTTTAGGCTAGCCCTTCTTTCTCCTGCCTCCTATGAATGTGGAGTCAAGGCCTTTGTGCTCTACCCTTGGAGAACTCATCCCTTCTTATGCTCGGCCACCAGCAACTCATTAGCATCTTGCTAGGCTCTGTGTCTACACCTGCACTGGCAGTCCTACCTCACTTGGGAGATGCAGCAGTAGCCCCTCAACTTCACATATCCAGACCAGGAGGCCCCTCCTCCTCTCTAAACCAGCTTCCCCTTTTGTTGTTTGGGCCGCCATCTCATGGTTCTCCCTTCTGGCCCCACACATCCCTTTTACCGGGTCCTTTGGTTCTTCCTTCTTTTCCTTTTCCAAAGCCACCACCCAACCAAGGTTTGCAGCACCTCACACCTACACAATCCCAGTCACATGGGACTCCCCGTGTCATCTGTCATCTACCTGTTCACTGGCTCCATTCATTCATACCCTGAGAAGGCCTGGCAGAACAGGCACACAATCTGCAACAGGACCCCTTCCATTGGCCCACTCTTGGTCCACTGGGGTGAAGAATGTCTGAACAAATGAGGCATGGTTCTCATTCATCAGCCTCACTGGGAACACAGGACAAAGGCACAAGTCCTGCTGGAGAGGGAAAACTTCACAGGAAAGTGGCTTTTGGGTGTTACCTGGTTGTGGGGAAGAGTTTCTTTTCTTTCTTTCTTTTTTTTTTTTTTGGTACTAGGATTGAACCCAGGGTGCTTTACCACTGAGCTACTCCCTAGCCCTTTCCATTTTTTGAGACAGTCTTGGCTAAGTTGCTCAGGGTCTCACTGAGTTGCTGAAGCTGGTCTCAAACTTGTGATCCTCCTGCCTCAGCCTCCAAGTAGCTGGAATTACAGGTGTGTGCCACCATGTTTGAATCAAATGGTTTCTTAAGGAAACCCAGGAGGCAGAGTCAGAGAACAGAAGAGAAAAGGGTAGGAGACAAACGCGGAGAGGCTGGCTGGAACAATACCATGAAGCAATGAAGCACCCACCAAATCCACATCTCAAAGACTCCAGTGGGTTATTCACTACAAATGGCCTTCTCTCATACTCATCTTCTACCCTGAGCCAAGGAACAGGTAGACAAGTATTAATTGTCTGCTGTGCACCAGCAAGCACCGTGCTCACACTCAGAATGCAGTTACAAACAGGAGACACTATGTCCCCTTCGTGGAGCTAATGTTCTCAGGGGAAGAGTGACCATTGTGCTGACTCCCAAGGCAGAGCCAAGGGAGGGGCAGTGCTAAGGGAAGGGCAGGGCTGGGGAGGGGCACATTTTAGAACTATGCAGTTGAAGTGCAATTCCTCTGCAAAGGGTAACATGGAAATATCTATTGTTGATTTTAAATGTTCACACCCTCTGACTCAGCAATGCCACTCTAGGGAATTTCTCTGAAAAAATATTTCTAGAAGGACACAAAGATATATATCTATACACACAAAAATGTTCACTGCAGCAATATTTATACCAGTGAAGACTGGAAAGAGCCTAAATGTCTATCAAAAGTGCATTGGGGGCTGGGGCTGTAACTCAGTGGTAGAGCATTTGCCTTGCAAGTGTGAGGCACTGGGTTCTATCCTCAGCACCACAGAAAAATAAATAAATAAAGCTAGTGTGTCTATCTACAACTAAAAAACATTTTTTTTAAAAAAGTGCATTGGTCTGGCAGGGCAGAGTCGTGCACACCTGTAATCTCAGTAACTCCAAAGGCTAAGGCAGGAGGATCTGAGTTACAATTGAGCAAGACCCTGGCCTGGGATTGTAGCTCAGTGGTAGAGCACTTGCCTCACATGCATGATCCTCAGCACCACATAAAAGTAAATAAAGATATCATGTCCATCTACAACTAAAAATATATTTTTAAAAAAATTGAGTAAGACCCTGTCTCAAAATAAAAAACAAAGCCAGGCACAGTGGCGCAAGCCACCCAAGCCACCCCTAATCCCAGTGGCTTGGGAGGCTGAGGAGGACTGGGAGTTAAAAGCCAGTCTCAGCAACTTAGTGAGGCCCTAAGCAACTCAGCAAGACCTTGTCTTTAAATATAAAAAAGGGCTGGGGATGTGGCTCAGTGGTTAAGTGCCTCTGGGTTCAAGCCTCCTACCAAAACCAAACAAATAAATAAATAATAAAAAAAGGGCTGGGGGTATAGCCCAGTGGTAGAGTACTTGCTTGGCATAAGGAAGGCCCTGGATTGGATCCCCAGCACTGCAACAGAAAAAGAAAAGGGTTGGGGGGTGGGTTAAATAAATTACACACATCCATAGAATGAAATACAGCATACATTCAGGAAGATAAATTAGATTGATATTTAATTAGTATGCAAGATGTCTTAGTCTTATTAACTAAAACAACATGAGCAAACTTCATAACTAGCAATAGCTTGATCTCATTTATATATATATAGTTTATGCATGGAAAAAATGAGAAACGCACAAGCAACTCTTGGCACTTCTCTGTGTAGGATGTGAGTTAAAGAGACTTTCACTTTCTATATTATGTATTCTGTTGTTAGACGTTTTAGTGATGCAATCAGGGAAAATAAAGAAGCTATAAAAAGAAATGTGGGGGCTGGGAGTTTTGCTCAGTGGCAAATGCTTAGCGAATGCTTAGCATGCGCAAGGCCCTGGGTTCGATTCCCAGCACCACAAAAAGAAGTACTAGGTTAAATACTATGACTAGGAATCCAGAGTAAGCTCAGGGTACAAGGAGGTCCACCTGAGGCAGCAAAGAAGTCACTGGAGGGTCCCTGGAGGAGGTGGCATTAAAACTCAGACCAAAAAATGAGCAGGGGTTAGCCATGCCAGTGGGGGATGGGAGATAGGAAGGAGAATATGAGGCCCAATGAAATGAGCTGCATCTGGCGGAGGACAGTGACCTGGCGGGAGGACAGTGAGTGTTCACATAGTCATTCACACATATTTACTGAGTACCTACTATGTTCTAAGTGCAGAGAAGTACAATGAGCAAAAATTTTGTTACAAAACTGACAAACCCCTCATGGAGTTCATATTCCAATAGGGGACTGATCATGAGGCTGCAGAGGTATAGGCAGGGGTCAAGTGGTCAGGTCAGTCAGGGTCTTGACAGTTATACAGAGGTTCTGGATTTCACCTGATAGACAAAAGGAACGCATGGGAGCATTTTTTTAGCAGGAAGTGACATGACCATTCTTTAATGCATCCCTCTGGCTGACATCAGATTTCTCTTTCTAAAACACTGTTCACTCTGTGCCCAGCAGGAAGGCCCTAAATCAGCCCAAACAAGGGCAGTAGGGCCTGGCTGATGACTCAGCCCATCACACTCCACACAATAACCTCTGAAAGGGCCAGGCACATTCCCACCTCCAGGCTCCACTGGTTGCAGTTTTCTTGGCCTGAAGCACTTTCTCCCTCTTCTCTGCCAGTCCCTGGCTTTACCAGCTTTCTTGGCAGAAGCTGAAGCCCCACTCCAGACTTGCTGGAGTTCAGGAGATCTTAGGCCAATGAGAACTGGCCCCAAGAGGCCAGTGCCAGGCAGATGGAGTCACTACAGCTGCAGATAGAACCAGATTCTCTATCCTCCTACTAACTTTGTTCTCTCCTCTGCCTTCCCTTTCTCTGTTATAGAAGTCACTCAAAAGATCAGGTATGGAGTTCAGTAACATAAAGCAAAAGTCAGGTCTATGCCAGTACACCATTTATGTGGTAAAACAAACAAAAATATAAACACTCTCTTGGATTCTGGATTTGAATTCTAGTTCAAAATCCTCTTGCTGGCCAGGCACGGTGGCACACGCCTGTAATCTCAGCAACTCAAGAGGCTGAGGTAAGAGGATTGCAAGTTTGAGGTCAGCCTCAGCAATTTCGTGAGGCCCTAAGCAACTTCGTGAGCCCCTACCTCAAAATAAAAAATAAAAAAAGGGCTGGGGATGTGACTCAGAGGTAAAGCACCCCTAGGTTAAATCCCCAGTACAAAACAAAACAACGTCTTGCCAGATCTGTAACCCTGCAACCCTGCGTAAGGCATTTAAATTCCCTATGCATTGGTTTCCTCATCTGATAAGCGAGGATAATCATAGCACCAATCCTAGCGATCCTGTAAGAACTGGTGCACACAGAGCAGAGCTGGGAGTGTGCTAAGCCCTCAGCTAGCTCCCGCTATTCCCCCCTCTTCTTTGACAGGTGCCATGTGATGGAGAAATACAGAAGAGGGGGCCCTAGCTAACTCCCAGACTCACCTCCTACCTGTTCCAATGAACCCAATGCCTCACCCACACCAGACCATTCTCCTTTTCCAAACCTCCAGTGGCTTTCCC
Organism: Geosciurus inauris; assembly: GCA_004024805.1. Lineage (NCBI taxonomy): Eukaryota > Metazoa > Chordata > Mammalia > Rodentia > Sciuridae > Geosciurus > Geosciurus inauris. The sequence continues at coordinate 26,438 of PVHX01021685.1, forward strand.
ACATTCCAAAAGATACATAGATAGCCCTCTTACCTAACATGTTCTTCCTGACCAGAGCCCCAGCAGAGCATAGCCTACTCTCAAGGCTACGTTCTGCATGATCTGATTCCCCTCCTCCCTTTAGGTATTTACATCTCTCAAGGCTGTTGCACAGATGACCTGGAAATAAAGGAATTTAGGGCTAGGGGTGTAGCTCGGTGGTTGAGCATGTGCTTAGCATATGCTCAGACCTGAGTTCAATCCCCAGCACTTCAAAAAGAAAAAGAAAGAAAGAACAAAAGGAAAAAGAAAAAGGGTTTAAGAAAGAAATATAGGAGTTTTTTGTTTGTTTGTTTTGGTATGTGTGAATCCCTTGTTCATATTAATTCCCCACAGCACCCAGAACAGTATCTTGTAAAAAATGGGTGCTGGAGTCAGGCATGGTGGTACACACCTCTAATCCTAGTAACTCAGAAGGCTGAGGCAAGTTCAAGGATAGTCTCAGCAACTTAGTGAGGCCCTATCTCAAAAAAAAAAAAAAAAAAATTAAAGGCTTGAGATGTAGCTCAGTGGTAAAGTGCCCCTGGGTTCAATCCCCAGTACTGCCATCTCAAAAAGGTGGGTGCTCAGAAAATCTTAGTGAGTGAAAACAACACCAGGAGGCTTACAGAGCAAGGCAAGAGGTCACCGCAGAAGATTAAAACAAGGGGCTCATGTTAGACGATGGCTCTTATGGAACAGTCATATGAAGTGAGATCCTAGGGCTAAAGGGAACTCAAAAGACACTACCAGCCAGGCATGGTGATGGTGCACATCTGTAATCCCAGCAACTTGAGAGGCTGAAACAGGAGGATTACAACTTTGAGCCCAACCTCAGCAAGTTAGTGAGACCCTGTCTCAAAATAAAAAATAGAGGGCTTGGGATGTGGCTCAGTGGTTAAGTGCCCCTGAATTCAATCCCTGGTGCCAAAAAAGTAAAAAGGGATGGGGTTGTGGCCCAGTGGTAGAGCACTTGCCTAGTACTTGCCTAGGCATTGGGTTGAATCCTCAGCTCCACATAAACAATAAATAAATAAAGGTCTTGTGTCCATCTACAACTAAAAATAAAATAAAAAAATAAAAATCCATTACCAGTGAAGGAATCTCCTTTCTATCTTTAGTCACCAGCCTCTGCTTGAATCCTTCCAAGGACAGAAAGCTCATTACTTATCCTCTTGCTGGACAATTCCAGCAGCTCAAACCTTGTTCTTAGTGTTAATGTACTTAAGTCTTGCCTCACAGTAACTCTCACCTTACCCTTTGAGCCCTATAGGGCCATTTCCATCACTAAGTCTTTTCTCAACACTGTCTATTTCCATTTATTAAAAGCCAAATGCGGGCTGGGATTGTAGCTCAGCGGTACAGCACTTGCCTTGCATGCGTGAGGCCCTGGGTTCGATCCTCAGCACCACATACAAAGCAATAAAATAAAGACATTGTGTCCATCTACAACTAAAAAAAAATATTAAAAAAAAAAAAAAAAAAGCCAAATGCCCTGGGCTGGGGGAGCACCTTCCCTGAACAGCTGTTCTAGACATTTAGCTTTTTAACCTCCTTTTAGAGCCACAGTTCTCAGGGGTGATTTTGATCCCCCAGGAGGCATTTGGCAATGTCTGGATACATTCTTCTTTTTTTTGATACTGGGCGTGAACCCAGGGGTGCTTTACCATTGAGCTGCATTCCCAGTCCTTTTGAATTTTTAAATTTTTAAATTTTATCTATCTCTATATCTATCTATCTATCTATCTATCTATCTATCTATCTATCTATCTATCTATGGTACTAGGGATTGAACTCAGGAGTATTCTACCTCTAAACTGCATCTCCAGTCCATTTTTATTTTTTTTAATTTTTTTATTTTTTGGGACTGGGGGTTGAACCCAGGGGCACTTAACCACTGAGCTATATCCCCAGCCCTTTTTTTTATATTTTATTTAGACACAGGGTCTCAGTGAATTGCCTATGGCCTCACTAAATTGCGGAGGCTGGCTTTGAGCTTGTGATCCTCCTGCCTCAGCCTCCCGAGCTACTGGGATTACAGGCATGTGCCATCATGCCCAGCTTTCATTTTTATTTTTAGACAGGGTCTCACTAATTTGCTGAAGCCAGCCTCAAACTTGCAATCCTTCTGCCTCAGCCTCCCTCCCCCAAGTTGATGAAATTACAGGTGTATGCCACTGTAACTGGCCCTGGATGAATTTTTGAGTGTTACAACTTGAGGATGCTACTGACATTTAGTGGGGGAGAGGTCAGGGACGCTGCTAAACAATCTACAATGTGCAGGCCAGTAAATAAAGAATTGTCTGCCCCTTTCCAGATTATAACCCCTGCTTGAGATGCACTTCAGAACCAGAAGCCAGGCTCTGAGGAAGGAGCAGGGTTGAACGTTTGCAGGGCCAAACACAGTGAGCTGAGCCCTGTGTTGTCTGTGTTTCCTGGCACGGCCTTTCTTTCTCAGTCCACAGGTCCTGATGGTGGGTCAGTGTCCAGCAAGGGGGTGCTTAGAGCTTCAGGGGGACATACATGCTTTCTCTGAGGGGACTGGGAAGGAGGGCATATGCTGGAGAATGGCTCAGATCAAGTCTAAACCCTTGCTATGGTCTAGATCTGAGGTGTCTCCCAAAACCTCATGTGAAAC